>VMKM01001146.1:0-176237 GCA_008360985.2 Macquaria ambigua | reverse complement strand
TAACAACTGGTAGTGGCATCTTATTCATGGATAAGTAAGAAACTAAGCTCTAAAAACGGCACGTTGTAGCCAAAAGTCTGTGCTGCATTTCTAAAATGTGCACCTGCTTCCTTTCCATCCATGATATGCTGTCTAATATTTGAATAAATTCAAATACTAAGACAAAAAGTTACTGTTTAGGGTAACAAAGTGATTTAAAATACTTTCCCAAGAAATTATTATTAATAAAGCAAAGCCTCGTAGCTCTGAATTTAAATTATTACTCTATTGCATTTATTCCACTGGCTGCTAGCTTAATAGTCGTAGTTTTTAAAGTAGTACTGAGACAAAAAAAAGTACCAAGAAACTTACTTACAAGAAAGTTACGCAAGAGTTTTATTGTAAAATGCATTGTGTGCATCTTTGAGGCCTAACAAATACGTTGAATACATATACTTCCTCGTAAAATATTTGCAAAGCCGATTATTTAAAATATTTTTTAAATCTGCATTGTTTAACTACATACATGCTTATTTTCTAGCAGTTTTCTTCTTCCCCAACTTTTGCCGGTGCATTGTTGCATTTCTTGTTGTGTTACCACCAACAACTATCTCTCTTCCTCCACAAACATGTGGAATAGAATGAAGCTGTCTTCAGGAAGGTGTATTGTGGGACGCCTGGGTGGCCTAAGGCCGTTTTCACACAGAATCAGGCGTTGTGGCGATTCGCCACAGGGTTGTGCGGTGGTGTGGGAGTGTCTGATACTAACCAGCAATCCCAGCTTGAAGACCGATACAAGCCAAGCCACTGCACAGAGATTAACGTCTTTGTACTCCCGCGTGGCAGGGTTGAACAGCTGATGTACAGTAATCATGGAGCCGATCGATCAGTCTCTCTTCCATATTCACAGTTGCAAGGTAAACAGTGGAATATAAAGGTAAACAGCTAATGCTACAACGCTACAGGTAAACAAAGTTCTTCTTCACCTGGGCGTCTGCCGGTCTGATCGCCGGCGTGATTGGCTGCCGCAGCGTGATGTCGGGTTGCGTTTCTCCAAAAGTTGACTCCGTTTCAACTTTCAGGTTGAGTAGTGAAAAACTCCACCATCTACCTTTAATGCATAGAGTGAACGATCAATACTCGTCCAATTTTACATGTAAGTGTGCAAGTTTATGTGTGGAACTGAATTAAAGACTGGACTTGCTCATGTCTCTCTCGATAAAGTGTATATATAGTTTTCAGTTTTTGTGTTATTACAGGTAACATTCACACACATCATGCCAGCTGCTACTGTAACACAGCTCTGTCACGACAGCCTCCATCAGCAGCTACTGTATGTTACAGCGTATGTTTGTGTCTCCAGCACTATTACCGCAGTGAGGAAGAAGAGCTTGTTCACTGAGTTCAAAGCTGTTTCTGATGCTCTCAATGAATCCTAACACCATCTGCAGTGTGTCTCTCTCTGTGTGTGTGTGTGTTTGTGTATGCATGTGTGTTACTCTCCTGTCTTTGATGTGTACAGTATAGGTCTGTGCATGTCTCTGTCCCTCTCTGTGTTACTCTGTCTCTCTTTCTCCGCTGACATCTGGACGGGTGTGAAACAGCTGTGTCTGCTGCAGTCCCCCTTGGGATTTATAGCCTATCTACACACACACACACACACACATACACATTTACAAATACTTCCTCACATAACCCCTCATCCCTTATCTTTCCACAACATCCCACCTCACGCTACACCCCTCCCGAACTCGTCCTCCACCTCTCTCAACCTGTTTGAAGGAGAGAATTTGGAGATTTTAAGATACCTCTGCACACGACACGGTGTGTGTGTGTAGTAACGTAGACAGTGTGTGTGAGCAGGTCCAAGTTTCTGTGTTTGGTGCAGTTGCATGTATGTAATTGCATCACTCCTCTTATGCCTGTTTACGGGTATATATGAGCAAGCGCACACGCATGTGGACATTCATAGTTACACGTGTGTTTAGCGCTCGTGTTCTCCCATGGCGAACATTCCTCAGCCTCTGATCTTCCACTCTTCTCCTCCTTTCATCCCTCCCTTTCTCTCCTCCTCTTCTCTGCTCTCCTCCTCCTCTTCTCGTCCTCCTCAGGGCAGCTATTCATAATCAAGATCATTCTGGAAGAAAAAGAGTCTGTTGGTGGGGGAAAAAACACACTATTCTTTCATCTTTTGTCCTTTTCCTCTTCTGCCATTTGGATTCAAACATGCTCCAATATTATGCTGCAGAAGGATTTATGGGATGAAATTGGCTTGATGTCTAGATACAGTGTGATACTGACAGTTTGTGTACATTCAGATATCCAGTAACTGAAAAAATCTTGACATTAAAAAAGTCAAATCCAGTACATTTGAAATCTAATGCCATTACAGAGAAAGTGCAGATCTTGATACAGTTTGACACACAGTTGGAATTAATTTAACACTTCTGCCTTGTATAAATTACACTGCTTATTTTTTAAAAACCAAACTAAATGTGTAGAAATGCATCCTTGCTGTTACAGTATGTATAACTAAGTGGCCAGTTTTTTTGGTACACCTATCTTGTCTTATCTAGTATGTTGCGCCTCCTTTGGCCTTCAGAGCAGCATGAATTTGTCTGGACATGGATTCTACGAGGTGCCAGATGCAAAATGAATGCATTTCTGCAAACTGGACAGCTGCACAGTCTTGCTGTAAACCCTCTCCACCTCATTCCACGGATGCTCAATGGGGCTGAGATCCTGATGCAGTAAAAATCACTTAAATAAAAACAATAAAATGGCAATAAAAAAATAGTTGTGCTGTTCCTGGAACCATTTGGAGACTTAACATCCCTTGACTTGCTGTGTTATCAAGTCAAGTCAAGCCGATTGTATTTACATAGCCTAAAATCACCAAATTGGGCTTTACAATCTGTACAACATGTGACAGACCCTTGATTCAGATACAGAAAAACTGGAAAAAGGAAAAACGTTGGACAAACTGTTGCCATAAATGGATGAACTTAGTAAAGATGTTCAGATACCGACGCTTTGTCACGCCCCTCAGCGTCTCATACAGACGCACAAGGTACCCTTTAGGTTTAGGCAACAATACTTTACTAGGTTTAGGAAAAGATCATGGTTTGGCGTAAGTCACGTGCATGACGTTATGTAACTTAAAACCTTAAATTACTCAACGCTGACTTTTGGCCTCTGGTCTCCTGGGTGAAGGTCCTATGTTGTTTGACCCATTCATCCACCCTGACCACCTCCCTGCGATGACTTTTTGGCTCTTTATACTACGTCATCTGACACGGATAGGTTTATGTTGAAAGCCTGGTGCGTCTCATACAGATGCTCAAGGGTACCTTGCCCTGGGAATGAGAACGGGCTGTCCGTGCAGTTCAGATGTTCTTCAGAGGGTATCAAGGGCCGTAATGTGTGCCTGGAAAACATTCTCCGAACCATCAGGCTGCCTGTAGTGTAGTTCAACAAGACAACTTTTTTTCTTCCTCAGCAGTTCAGTTTTGATGCTCCAGTGCCAACTAGAGACGCACTTTCTTGTACGTAGCTGAAAGTATCAGCACCTGATGTGTTTCTGGTTGTAGTGCATTTGTGACAAAGCTTGTTCAAGCTGGGAACTGATCTTACAATTATTAAAACCTAAACAACCATAAACAACTATTTCCACAAATGTTCTCAGATTTTTAGTCTTGATGGTCAAACAGGAACGGACTTGTTCCAACTTGGTCCACTCAGTCGTGATGCCCACATCATAACTATGATTGGCCCAGCAATTAAGTGGTGTATTCAACACTATGTTGTGCCTGGTTGTAGCCAGACTGCTTGCATGAATCTCAGCGTTCTCTTTTTGCCTGCTCTGATCTAGCAGCAGTTTTTGTCTATCTCTTGTAAGTTGTTTGCTTTTCTCATTATTCTTGGTAAACCCTTGAAACAGCATGAAAATATGACAGCTGTTTGGGAGATGATAGCTGCTATGCCATCTTTAAAAGTCACATGTTTTGCCTGCTTCAGTTTTTGACTGAACACTAACTGCCTGGCTTATACCACACACCTTGGTAATGTAATATATAACTTGGAATGTACATTTTGTGTGAAGGTAGGGGGGTTTACCTGACAAATTGCATGTGCTTGTCTGTATCAGTTTTTATAATAGCCTCATCTGTATGTGCTAAACTTTTTATTTTTTGATTTATGTGAACACAGTGTACTGAGGGAGAGAAGGAGGGAGCAACTAATTGGAAACAGTTCCCGCATGTGTGTCTTTGTGTGTGTGTGGTTAGTGCCTGATGGACTGCAGCTCCCGTTATAGCCCCACAGCAGTGATTAGACTTGTCTGTGAGCTGATTAATATTCTCCAGAGACGCAGGGCGAGGTGAGGGAAACGATTATGGGATGGACAGATAATGGAAAGATAATGCCCCCATGGATCACACTGTCAGAACAGAGAGAGACAGAGAGCGAAGGAGGTGGGGCGGGGGAGGAAGGCAGGGGAGAGAGGGATGCAGGCACAGAGAGCAGGCCAAGTAGAAAAACTTTTTTCAAAGAGTTTTAAAGTGCATGGTACAGAGATAAGATATAAGAATATTGAAAATGTCCAAGAAGGATGGTGAAAGTGAGGGAGATTAAAGGTAAAAACATACACGATATGGCCAAAAGTATGTGGACACTGGTGCTGTCCACATATTTTCATGTATTTTTGGTCTGGTTTGGTGACTGGCCTGCACAGAGCCCTGACCTCAACCCTGATCCAACACCTTTGGGATGAACTGGACGGTGGGCCTTATCACCCAACATCAGTGGCCCGACCTCGCTAATGCTCCTGTGGCTGAATAAAAGCCCCACCCACCCACCTACCCACCCTTTCCCAACACCTGTTTTTGGAAGACTTTTTGAGGATAGGAAAAACTTGTTAAAAAAACTGTTGGGAAAACTTCTGCAAGACACTATTAGTCTCATAGACTGTATATAAAGATGGATGACGTGACAGCTCCCTAAAAGTGGAGCCAAAACATCTGGATCGCCCCCTGGTGGCTGGCTGCAGTATAGGTCATAAACTCCGCCCCCTCCATGTTAGCGGATGGGACATGGACCAAACTGAAAAATCTAATTTTTTCCCAAAGATGGTTTCTGTCATTTTAGGTAGTTCTTATCAAGCTGATGTTTGTTCAAGTGTTCATTTTTCTGATAAGTTTGGTTTTAATTAGGTAATTGATGCTATAAAAAGGGGTTGTCACGTCATGATTGACAACTTGGGGTGTGCTCGTGATTGGTTCGGGCGGGTGTATGGGCGGGACATCACCAGCGCAAGATGGCAGCTCCCGTATCCTGGATATTCTGGCTTCATTTTTGTACAGTGGGAGGACGTGGAGACGCGTTGTCCATCTTTATATACAGTCTATGATTAGTCCAAGGAGAATCCTCACCGTTGATGCCTTTTCTATTGAAAAAGTGAAACATGACATATGAAAGGTTTCCATTAAATGTAAATGCCACGTTTGTGTAGCTCGTCTATCAGCCACATACTGACACTGTCTTGTCAGGCTCTTGGAAGCAATCAGAATGACTTTTTCTGAGAGTCTCAGTCTTTTTGAGCTCCATCATGACATTTTGTGATATTGCTAATTCTTGGCAGCTTGATAGATGATTCTGTCTCTGGTCCATTTCTTCAGTAAAGACGCCAGGAGACGCTTTCCCCTCATTTTCATTCGTCAGGAATTTATTTCCTCCCTGACAGCAAAACACATTAGACGAGAAACTCCTGTAGGTTAAACTGGGCTAACTAAGCTCATCTGATGTTGTGAATACATAATTGTCCAGTCCTTAAATATAACATGACCCCTACTTTTCAAATGTAATTTCCAGAAAAACATGTCATCTTATATTATTTGGATTAGATTTTCAACAATCACATGTGGGCGTAATGTTCGGGTGTCCACATACTTTTAGCCACTTCATGCAGAAAGGGATGCAGATGGAAGGAGAGCGGAAGAACGGAAAGAGAGATGGGGAGGAGGGAGAGGTGGAAGGTGTTATGGGCAGTCAAGTGAGATGAGGACAGGGAGAGAGGCAGCAGAGTGGGAGGAAAGAATAGAAAAACAGGTAGAGAGAGGGTCAAGAGGACAGGATGGTGAAAATGAGGGAAGTAGATGGAAAAGTAAGGAGGAAGACGAGGAAGAGAATTTGAGGTATAAAAGCTGGGGGAGAAGGGTAAAGAGGGATGCAGAGGAAGGAAGGGAGACAGCTCAGAAAGAGGGGGAAGGATAAGAATGGAGAGAGGGAGGGGAGCGGCAGCAGCAGAGGAGTAAATCCAGCCAGTGTTTGGCCCGGCATAATCGATGCCAACATAATAACGTCACCCACCCGGCTGACAAACAGCAAGGCTGAGTGAGCAGGGAGAGGAGGAGGAAAAGAGTGATGGAGTGAGAGGCAGAAGACGGGTGAGAGAGGTGATACAAGGCCACTCAGAGGAGGAGGAGGAACACTTTAACTGGAACAGAGCAGGTTTTTGAGAGATCAGCATATCAGTCATCTTACTGGTTAAATGAACACAGTCACCTGGCAAACCTGACATTAAAATCTGTCTTGGATGATCTGATCACAGCCAAACGGCTAAAAATACAGGTGCAAATGCATCAAAGACGTACTGAGAATCCGATCACCCAAACTGCACTTTGAAGTGGTCAGAAATGCATCTGACCACTGTGTAGTGTAGCGTGTGAACACATACGAGCACTGGACCACATGCGTCATTTGCACAAGAAGAAATGCAAATGCATCCAGGCAGCAAAGATGAAATGAAAAGATTCTGATCAACACATTTACCTGGCTATGGTAAAAATAAGCATACTACATTAATTTATGTTTTAGATTGAGGAAAGTTTGCTTTTATTGCTTGCACTTGAATTACGACCAAACACCTTGAGGGGACAAGCTCATCTTGTGGAAGTGAAGATATATTCAACCTAATGTTTTTGAGATTCCACATAGCAAAGTTCTTAAGTGTTTGTAACTGTTGATCCAGTCACAAACCGTCAGGGGAGATGGAGTTTGAGAAGCAACTGATGTCAGGAGAAAAAATGCAATCCACTTTAGACCCAATCTTAATATTTGGATGCAAGTGGACAGGTCTAAAAAGGAGACTGTCCTCCCCAAAAAAATGACCCTATGTCTGTGCAAGCAGCTTATTACGACCCAAATTTACGTTTATTGTTAGGCGGCAACCTATAAAGACCAACAAAGTCCACATAGGGAAGGGGTCGGGGTGGATGCACCAGTCAAACAACACATGATCTTCACCCAGGAAACCTCTTTTCGCATCCTGTGTGAAACCAAAAGTGTACATTGACTTATTTGAACTTAGGTACGTAACTTAACTTACATAACTAACCTAGTTATTTTAACCCAAACCATGATCTTTTCCTACCCCTAACCAAGTAGTTTTGGTGCCTAAACCTAACCAAACTGTGATCGTTTCACAACGTTAATCATGTGTTTATTATTGTTACCATGACGACAAAGGTCCGGTACGTGTATACGTGTATAAGGTCCAGTATATTTGTCGTTTCTGGAGTCATTTGCAAATGACCTATTCTGTCGTTTAGGTTGGAGGACGACTTATTGCTGAAAAGGGTTTTTGTGATCACTTTGCTCTGATATTCTATGGTAACTCTTTACCATTGACCATGTTGATGATAGAAGATATCTATTGTTCAAAGTGAAAAAGTCTTTAATGACAGCAAAAGACCTTTTCGTAGCTTAAAGCTTTTAGGAACAGCAGCTAGAGGTTTGTTTTAGCACTATGTGTTCATAATGGTCTATTCTGCCGGACGCGATTTAGGTCCAACATTCTGCAGATATGTTGTTCCAAGTTTGCATTTTCATCAATATGAAGTATTTTTTCACTCGCACATCAAAACAGTAATCCAACATCTGTAGCTATTTCTGGACTAATTTCTGCAAATAAAAGACCAGGGACACATGGAGGACTTTAATGTAAGTACTCTCATCACTCAAGTTGACCATCTGGGCAAAGTTCCTAAAACTTTACTGCACTTTTCAAAGGATGGAAAGTCACTTCTATTACAGTAGAAGGACAAGCTAAAATCATTATTTTTCTTTATGTAACAATGGTTAGTCTACCACAACCCCACCCAATCTCTTTCTTCAAAAATGAATGTACCTTCTTTTTTACATAGGGCTTATGATGCATTATCCTTCAAGAAATGCTGATCTGCTCAAAATTCCAGTGGATAGTTTTACTTTGACCTGAGTTTGAATTTTAGGTACACATGGATGTATTTGTGCATTGGCTTTATTATTGCTGTGAGACAGGAATGACATTCCTGCTGCGACTGTTTCTGGAGATATGTGCGTATTCGCCCATATCCGCAATAATTGTCTTTTCTTTCCACAGCTTCATAATTGACCTTTTGTATGTGTCTAGCCATCTGTGTGACTCCAGCCCTCCAGTTTGAACATTTGTGTCTTTTTGGTGAAACTGTGTGCCGCTCATTGTTCTCTCTCTCTCTCTCTCTCTCTGGCTCTCTCTGGTTCTGGCTCTCGTTCCATGACTCGTGTAAGAAAACGCTGGAATTCGAGGCATGCAGTTTGTACTTCCTGTGTTTTCCTCATGTTGCTAAGGTAGCACTTCCTGTCTCAGGAGCTGGAAAACACTGCTCCAGTTGCAAAACACATACGTGAGGCCAAACACACTGTACACACACACATGCCCTCTCTGTACAAACAATGTACTTAATGTATTTTGGCAGTAAATTGAACTGGCATGCACATGCTAAAACATATTTCTTTCCCTTCTTCACACCATCCGTAGAAAATAATCTACAAACAAGCAAGATATTGTGTTATCTATAGAGAAATTTACATGTGTATGTGTGTGTATATACTTCACCTATATGACAATGTGGTAAGCAAAAATTACTTTATTTCTTGCAACTAGCATAGAAATCAGACCATTGCGAAACACTGTCTGACCTTAAAACTAGTTAGAGACCTGATGGAATCAATGAAACTTAATGAAAAAGGTTCTTTAAACTACTTTAGTAAGTAATAAAATGGTGTGTTACTTCATCCAGGCAATGTTTCCCAACAATGAATATGAACAATGTGGTCCTCCTAGTGACAAACCCAGAGAGATTTATCACCCAACTCTGCAGTTCCCCTCAGCTCTATGGAGCATTTCAGTATCTTTAAGGTCTTTTTTTTTTTTTGGTTT
Organism: Macquaria ambigua; assembly: GCA_008360985.2. Classification (NCBI taxonomy): domain Eukaryota; kingdom Metazoa; phylum Chordata; class Actinopteri; order Centrarchiformes; family Percichthyidae; genus Macquaria; species Macquaria ambigua. The sequence goes on along the minus strand of VMKM01001146.1, from coordinate 167,020 downwards.
TCTGATCCACAAACTCAACTCTCATCAACTTTGTTTCCAGCGGCGACAGGCAGCTGTTTTCAGCAAATAAGCTCTGACAAACCCAATGTACGCTACCTTCATAGCACCAAATGGCAGGCAAAGTTAGCTACTAGCTGGTCAAGAAAGTGGAACATATAGCGGCTGAAGCTCTAAGACTAAAAAGAGAGTTCATATTGAACTTACATTCATCAAGCGGACAGAAACACAACTCCAAAATAATGCTTATGTTGTTTTGTGGCTGTTGGATGTATAAATAGGCAACTGTTTGCTAACACATTCATCATAACCACCTTATAAGGTGATAAAGTGGCAGGTTGTTCTGCTGCCATGTGGCTGAAAAATGCCACATGGCAATGAAAAGTTTCAGCTTTAATGTGACAACCATGTAATTCACTTTTAAGACTTGTTGCTTGTCCACTCTAGCTGAAAAACAGAAATAGAAAAATATCTTACTTTGGAAAATCAAGACCAGTTACCTTGAAACATTTTAATAATCTAATACAAATGGTGTTTGATGAGATTATTTATCTAAAGATGAAAAACTAAATTTAATCAGGGCTATAAAATAAGATATTATGACTCGACGTGCTCTCTCACCCACTCAAACATTCAAATTAGCCTTGCTCTGTTTTCTCTCTCCCCTTCTCGACAGTCACACCAGGTTCATGACCCCAACTTGGTCACAATGGGAGACTGAAATACAGTCCTGCTGTCATTTTGTCAGACTCATCTCTCTCTGGCCCTGACAGCCTGTGACAGTACGGAGGGGGACACACACAAAGTCACAGACAGACTCACATTCTTTGAGTCTTAGTCACTTGCTCACAGAAAATGCCATTGTCAACATCCAGAGAAACAGACAGATGGGGGGGTGGGGGTGGGGTGGTACTGCTGCAGGGGAGGGTAAAAGAAAGAAAGAGGGGATGTTGAGTGTTGACTTGTGACTTTTTGAAAAGCCTGGCCTCGTATTTCTCAGCTGTCAGCGAAGGAGAGAGGCAGTGAGATAACAACTGAAGGGGAGAAGGAGTGATAGGTCTAGTGGTGAAGCGTTAAATGGTTGATGATCAGTTTGAAGTGAGGCCTTTGATAGAATCCGACATTTTCCTCCTTTTAGTTCATGTTTGGGATGAGAAATGGCAACTTTCTGCACAGTAGATGGTGTTGTCCTCTGTACAGAAAGATGAATCGGTCTGACCTGCTAGACGTTTAGCACAATTTCACTTTAATCCCACGTGTTACACCCCACTGGTGAAAATTCCTAATGGCAGGTGAAAAGAAGGGGCTGACAACAACCTTAGTAGCTTATTCAGTTTAATAACAGCTTACACCTTTTATCCTCATGTGTTGTAACATGTGCATTATCTGATTGCGATATTAGTCTGTAATTTGGGTTCTGTAGCCTTTGACACTTCGTGCAGCCACGTGATTTCCCACTCAAGTCAAGCAATCTGTTTCTAGGGCAACAGTCATTCACCAAATCTGACTACATGTTTAATATGTGTGTGTGTGTGTGTGTGTGTGTGTGTGTGTGTGTGTGTGTGTGTGTGTGTGCATTGGGCGTGTGTAATCAACAGATACACCTGGCTTCTTGCATAATCTAAAGCCTCCAAGGCTGTGGCACCTCCACTGTCAGAGTTTCCACTGCACTGACCTCACACTGATGATATGCAGGCACATGCATATACATACACACACAGACACACGCATACAAACAAACACACACACACACACACACACACACACATGCAACTACAGTATACAGTGCACAAACATTCGTACGAACAGGTACACAGACACCACACACATACAAACACATGCTCAAAAATGCGGTGGGCACAAATATAAACACACACACAGTATACACACACATGGTCACACACAGACACACACACCCTAATTCAGACATCAAGTGCAGTTTGACTTTGTGCACTCAGATACAAAATGCACATCACCAAAATCATCTAGACATATAGCATCTATACAATGTATTTACATGTATATGTTTTGTTTTTATACACACACACACACACACTCTTTGTATCTCGTATACAGAGCTGCAGTCTCGTGTTTTTTGGATCTGGGTTGACGTGCTGAATCGGCACTGAGCACTCTTTAATCAAAGAGAAAACACTCGCACACTCAACACAGAAAATGGGACACCACATGCACACACACGTCCTATAAGGAAAGGGTATGACAGGGCAGCTGAGCTACAGCATAATAACCACTGGGCCAGTGAGGACAACACCGGATTAGAGAGTGACAGAGTGTGAGAGAGAGAGATCAGGGTCATTACAGAGAGAGAGTGCTGAGTGTTAGATAGGACTGATAACAAAACCAAAGAGTGAGCGATGAGGAGATGAGTGCGTAAAAACAAGATGGAAAGAGACGAAGGTAAGGAAGTCAAACTGCAGTTATTTGAAAATAAGAAACTCTGATTCAGGCACAAAGAAAAGATAAAAGATTTTTAAAATCCTTTTCTGTTCTTGGCTCAATCTATTTGGCATCTGATCATCACTGATGAAGATAACGTACAGTAATGTGGCCAAAAGTATTTGGACATGCAATCATTACATTCCAACACCATGGGCGCTAATATGCTTCCATAACAGCGCCGCTCTTCTGGGAAGCTTTCCACCAGATTTTAGAACCTGGCTGCAGGGATTTGCTCCCATTCAGCTACAACAGCATTTCAGTCAGACAACTCAAGTTATTATGTGACTGTAGAATATGTACACTGCTGATGTTTGGCGTCCAGGCTCTGACCTCATCACTCCCTACAAGGAAACATCAAGCTCAGCACAGCAGGGAGTGGGGAGTGACGATGATTTCCCCCCAGGGGAACGTCGACTCAGAGCCTACAGGTGGATGCTGGGGTGGAGGTATGGCTTATGAAATGCTATATGAACAGCAGCAGCGTGGGCAGCAATAGCAGAAATTGTCAGCATAGCTTTCAGGTGAGCGGTGTGGCAACAGACACGGCAGCAAAAGAGCAAGAAGAGCGATGATGACACCACCATGATCATAGCTAGCAGACTGTGAGTCATTAGTGAGGCTGAGCACTGATTTGTTGGATGGGGGTGAAGTCAGGGCCTGGTGCAGGCCAGTCAGCTTCTCCTACACCAAACTGGGACAACCATGTCTTTACGGCCCTTGCTTTGTGCATGAGGACATTGTCATGTTTAAACAGGAAAGGGCCCTCCCTAAACTGTTGCGCAAAGTTGAAAACACACTATTGTCTAAAATATCATTGTATGTCGTAGCATTGAGATTTCCCTTCATTGGAAGTGGGGGGTTTAGCCCAAACCATGAAAAGCAGCCCCAAAACAAAAGTACATAAAAGTATGTGGAGAGTGGTATCCATATACTTTTGGCCATATTATATATATGAGAATGTGAGAATATTCTATACATTCCAGGTCTTAGTTTTCAGAGGACATAAATACTATTCAGTAATACACATGGCAACATTTATTTATTGGTCAAAATACACTGTCTTAGTTCTTAGTAACTTCTAATTTATAATCAATAGATCCAGCCTGAACCAAATTTGTGAATTCATGAATCTTAAATTGAACATTTCAGGGAGATGAAAATCCAGTGACATTATTACCTTTTTTCATGATCAGTAAACGCTGTGTGTCTCTTTTTTTACATTTTAGTATTTATTATTCATGCTATTTTTCAGATTTTCAGCTTTTTAAAATGCACACTCACAAAAATACACAAAATTTCTATTCTAACCAAATTACTGATATAACCATGAATTGAGAGGTTATTTTTGGTTATTTAGTCACAAAAAATTTTCAATGATGAGACTTCTGCCTAACAAACCATCAGGAAAAGTGCGTGTGTTTTGAGGATGTGAGTACATGCAAAATGTTGCAACACGGGTGCCACATTACACCACATCCCCCAAGAAACCAGAGACAAATATAGTTCTGGTTAGAAAGAAAGAACGGTTCCTCTTTCTATGTTCCTTCCCTCCTGTTTTTATGTGAAGGACAAGTGCAGAGCAGCGTGATGAGAAGAGCATGATGAGAAAAAAAAGAGGGGATTATAGGAGGAAAAAAATGGATCTTAGCACTTCCTCGTGAACAAAAGGATGGGGAGAAGAAATGGACGAGCATGCACTGCTCGTTTCACTTCTGTAAACCTCACTGGATATCTGGAAATGAGCTAATGCCTAGTTACTGTAACCAAGAGCCCTGGGACAAATAAACTCGTTCTTAAAATACTTCTAGCTGTCCTGGGAATCTGCTGGCTCTTGTGCCACTCCAGCTTTTGTTTTTCCCAAGGATTGAAATCAGGGTTAATGAACAACTGACTTAGGGTCCCAGAGCAAATAAACTCTCTTCAAGTATTTTCCGACCAAGCATGAGGGCATGTTCAAAACCCTGTTCAGACCCTGTGAACTGAGCTACCAGTGGAGGAAAGTTAATTTCCCCATGGACAAAGAACATATTCATTACGACACCTTGTACAAATGTTATATGTACAGGTAAAAAGAAAAGGCATCCAACAATGTGCAGAAATGTAGCAAGAAAGTGTAACTTCTGTTCGTGGGAGAGAAAATTGACTCTGAGTGTGACAGATAGGTGCAAGAGAAAATGATCTTCCTCTCTATTGATTTTCTCTCTCACACACATACAGTCCAGTAATTATGACTTCAGCTCCCTGTAAGATAATAACAGGAAATAGCAGGACGATGTGCGGGAAAACTGAGTACCAAGCTATTGTGTGTGGAGCTAGAATGATGACAAATTTGGAGCAAGAGAGACGGCTGAACTACTTTGTATGTGTGCTTTTGTACTTCTTTGCGCAATCTTTGGGAGGACCTGATAATTTGGAATCTGGACATTTTTGGAAAGTGACATCATTTTGGGTTTCTTCAAAGGAATGTTTGAGGGGTTAAATTTTGTTTTAGAGTAATGGTTGGAATCAGACTTGAGACTTGAACTCTCATCAAATCTAAGTCACATCAATTATTGACTTGAGACTTGATTTACTTTGGGAACTGACCCCCAAATACCTGGAATTTGATGACACTTTCAGCAGCCAGTTTTGATTTCTGAGCTGTTGCTAAAGCTGTTATAGTACAAAATGAGGCAGACTGGGGTAATACACCAAGAAAGTAAATGTCTTGACTTGACTTCTGTGAGACCTGACTTACTTACCTGACTCTCTAAAGACCTGACAGCAAAAATGTTCCAAGTCTTTCATGGTCATACACCTATGTCTTAGGCCTTTGCATTGACAAGAACTTGGTCTCAGCGATGTATAAAACCCCTGAAACATTTGCAGTTTGCTTACAAAGACTTGTGACTTTACTTGCACACTGCGACTTAAAACTTGACTTGAGACCTGCTTGTCCCAAAATACGTAAAAACAGCTCAAGTTTAAGGTAAGGGTTGGGGTTAGTTATGTAGTTGTAATGGTTAAAGTTAATGGCTTTGTCAGGGGGAAGTTTGACAAATATAGAAATACAAATGTGCAGATTTGAAATGAAGAACACAATGGCTCCCTACAGTCAAATCCAGCTTCTCATAGGGTCCGTAGTGAAGCCAGAATGTGTTTTCTAGTTGTCTTGATGTCTCTTGGTGTTTGAGAGTCAAACTTGCGAATGTGTGTTCAGAGTAATGTGCACATGACCGAGGGTGGGCCGAGGACAAAGCGTAGGGGGTTAGACAAGGCCGCACATGGAGCCACAACACCCCCACAGCAAACAACAGGGAGACCAAACTAGTAGCCCTGCCCATACAAACACACTCTCACCACATGACAACACTATTGTGGCAGAGGGAGACTGCCTGTGTCTATGAATGTGTTGTCAGTGGGGTGGGGTGGTTTTCTGGGTTTCCTCTAGAGAGTGAAACAAACGGAGTGAGGGAGATTCACTTCCCCGTTGGGACAGACAGATAATATTGACACAGTCTGTCACAATAAGAGGCAGACTGAGCCAAAATTTCAAACCCGCCAGGGCGAAGCGTTTACCGAAAGTCTGTCCAACAAATGAACTAAATCTGAGTCCATGTGAGTTTTTACTCACAAGAAACAAATGAGTAAACAATCCAAATTAAAAAATGCATCAAAATATTTTTCAGTGTGGTTCAGAGTCAGACCGAAGAAACAAACTGTAGGTCACTTTTGTCAGATTTTGTCAGGTTGCAACAGTTTTTGCGACTCTATGCTGATGACACCTGCCTATTCTTCCCCAAAGAAACCTGACGATCTTGCTACTTGCTGCTGAACTATCTCAATTACTGCCTAGTGGATATAGAAGAAATAAGATACCAAAAAACCTTCTTGACATAAATACTGACCCTCATGGCTACATGGAAATAGAGTGTTCAATTTTCCTTCACCTAAACTTATATAATTGTACAAAATGATCATAATGGGTCTTAATTGGAAAAAGTCAAATATTCTATAGGAAACAATTTATATTGTTTGTTAACATTGTACATTCTGATTCAGATTTAAACTAACCTGAGAATATTGACGTCACTATTAATCTACGTAAATAGACTGTATACAAACAGACTTCCTGACGTAGTGTGCTTATTGGCACTATGTATTTTGTCCTTTCTGGTGTGAAAACCTGGCAAAAAAAACAAATGGATTTTTCATAGAAAGCTTACCCTGATTTTTCCATCGTCTCTGCTCTTTGTTTTAATCTTTTTACTTTAACTCCTTGTCTCATTGCCCTTGCTTTAGTCTTTTTTTACCCTGCTGTTCAAACTGCTGTTCAAACGTCAGGTAATTATGCTGATTTTACAGGAATGTGTGAGATATATGAAAAAAAAATGTGAGTAAGATGAGACAGAACAGAGTGTGTGTGTGTGTGTGTGTTTGTTTTGTAAGTGCAAGTTCAGCTGGAGTCAGCTCATAGTTAGTCATTCCCAGGGAAATCATATCAAGTCTCGCCTCAGGTGAAAAGGATGACATCTCACACACATAAACATAAACACAGGAGGGTGAGTCAGAAGGGTGTGTCTGTGTGTGTGAATGTATCCTTTCTGCATATATGCATGTACATCTGTGTGTGTTTATCTGCTAAAACTGTGCCCTAACCGCTGACCTCTCCACTGAGTGTGTGTGTGCGTCTTGTCAGGTGTGCGTCAAATGTAGGTGGGCCGACCGCACTGTTTACACACAACGCCATGGTGTGACCTCGGAGGTTGCCGGTGGCCGTGATTGGCTGCCAGCTACCAGCTCATTAAGCCGCTCGCATGGGGACACCGTGCCAGAAGACACACTCTCCATTTGTTTCACAACACACGAACACAGTCACACACACTCGTCAGAGGGACACCGCAGGTATGGCAGGCAGCCACATGCACATGCCCACTCCTGCATGAGCACACACACACACACACACACACACACACACACATCACAGTTCATCAGTAGCAGAGAGTCTGTCTGGCCTCGGTGACATGGCTGAACTTTGGCTCACCCTCATTGGTTCATTACACCACACAACCTCACACCTAGATGCCTATTGGCTGGTGGACCAAACTGCAGGGTCATGACTTACAGGAGGAGAAGAGAAGAGAAGAAGAGATGAAGAAGAGGAGAAGAGAAGAGAAGAAGAAGAGAAGAAGAGAGGAGAGGAGAAGAGAAGAAAAGAAGAGGAGAGGAGAAGAGAAGAAGAGAAGAAGAGGAGAAGACAAGAGAAGAGAAGAAGAAGAAGGAGAAGAAGAGAAGAGAAGAAGAGGACAGAAGAGAAGAGAAGAAGAAGAAGAAGGAGAGGAGAAGAGAAGAAGAGAAGAAGAGGAGAAGACAAGAGAAGAGAAGAAGAAGAAGAAGGAGAAGAAGAGAAGAGAAGAGAAGAAGAGGACAGAAGAGAAGAGAAGAAGAAGAAGAAGGAGAGGAGAAGAGAAGAAGAAGAAGGAGAAGAAGAGAAGAGAAGAAGAGGACAGAAGAGAAGAGAAGAAGAAGAAGAAGGAGAGGAGAAGAGAAGAAGAGTAGAAGACAAGAGAAGAGAAGAAGAAGAAGAAGGAGAAGAAGAGAAGAGAAGAGAAGAAGAGGACAGAAGAGAAGAGAAGAAGAAGAAGAAGGAGAGGAGAAGAGAAGAGAAGAGAAGAAGAGAAGAGAAGAGAAGGAAATATTTGGAGGATGATGGAATGTTTTTTAGGAAAGAGGAGGGGAAAAGGAGACAGAAGAAGAGCAGAGAAGGAGAGAACAAATAAAATAATTACAAGAAGGAAGATAACGGGATAAGTGAGAGAGAAAAGGAGAAGAAAAAAGATGCACACTGCTCTTTGGTGGAAATCTTAAAAAATGTCAACTTTAGAGGAACTAAGAAAAACGGCCATGATTTTATCTTGATGACAATGTATTTTTCAAACAGTCCAATGGGTATCTGAAAGAGTTTTGTCAGCAAAACTGGTTAGAGAGTTTTCTCAACCCTCAAAAGGGCATCTCAGGACAGGAGAGGGAAGGAACAGCCAATAAATGACAGTTAAATCTCAAATTGTAACAAACTGGAGTTATCCTTTAAGCAAATAGTAAAATCAGTGTGTCCTCATAGGCGATCAGACCAAAGATTTCTGACCAAAAACAAAAAAAGCCACACACAATTTGTACAAAGTCACTGGCAGAGGAAGTATTCAGATATTTTACTTAAGTAAAAGTAGCAATACCACAGTGTAGAATTGTTATTGTTCCCTGAATTTTCCCTCAGAGATCAATAAAGTCTTACCTTGTTGTGTCTTAACCTATGATAATACATAATAATAATAATACATCTCTTTATCTTACCTTTTGATTATATTTTGTATTATTGACCTGAATCTGCAAAGTAACTATTAACTTATCAACTTAAATGTAGTGCAATAAAAAGAACTATATTGCCATACAATATAATATAGTGAAGTAGAAGTATTAAGAAGCAGAGAATGCAAATACTAAAGTAAAGTACAAGTACCTCAAAATTGTACTTAAATACAGTACTTGAGAAAATGTACGTTCCATCACTGTACAAACTTTATGAACAGTCCTGTATCTCAGTTTATTGTTTATTAGTTAACAACAACTATATATGTGTTATGTGATTAAATAGCACTTTTTATAAGTCGACTAGGGGTGCATTGTTTGGGTCAAACTTTATTCATTCACGCCATGCTTTCTTTATGTTTATATTTAGTCATTTCCTTAAATGAACCTTAAATTATTTGAAATTAATTTTTAATGTAATTAAATATCTAATACCAAGTTAATGATTTCTGGACTGTTTGTTAATTTTTCTAATGTGGTGGCTTGCTTTTTGAACATTATGGATGGCTGGGAGAACACTTGATGACAGTGTTCACTCGTTTTGGAAGATCATCCAACCAGCTTGCACATATTCACCTCTTCATCCAAACTCCCCATGTGTTGCTCAAAACCACTAATCTCTCCTCCCAGGCCCCTTGTTTCATTTGAGGAACAAACATACCTTTGCCTCTCCTGAATCTTTATTGCTTTAAAAACAACATTGGGTATAAATTATCTTCTTCTTCCTATTATTTCTTCCTCCTCCTTATTAATAGCTGTAACTTGAGTACAGCTTATTATCTTAGTGTTAGATTTCACAATTAAGATTTTTACTGGTGTGGTGTCCCGGTGCGTACCATTAAGGGGTTGAGTTCAATTCCAGCTCGGTCCCTTTGCTGCACGTCATCCTCTTTCTCTCTCCCGCCTTTCCTGTCTCTCTCTGCAGCTGCCACTATCCAATAAAGGCAAAATGCCCCCCCAAAAACTAATTATATAAAAAAAAAAAAAGGATTTTCATTCATTTATTTCACTGTTACTCATAACTACAACCTCTGGCTTGACTTGTGATACTATAAAAATAGTAATAATAATAATTACAGTATTGAAAACAGTGACATTTGTCATGTCTATGACTACTATCCCTTCAAATTTAATAATATGAATCATCACATGAACACCCAAATTGCAGGTCTGAGTTTTTCAGGTGACAGCAGTGACTTGGATTTGCAGCCTGTCTTCATGGCATATTTCCCATATCCAGGCAGTCTTAAAGTGTGTGTGTGTGTGTGTGTGTGTGTGTGTGTGTGTGTGTGTGTGTGTGTGTGTGTGTGTGTGTGTTTGTGTACCTCGAGGCCTGGTAAAGTACACGCTGAGTCATCATTCTTAAAGAAGAGAATCTGCTGACCAAAATTAGCTTTGAAGGGGAAACCCTGTTACACAACAGAATGACATTTAAACTGGCTCTCTATCTTAAATGATCTTTCTGACATGCCTCTGACTTGTGCTCTCTACTCCATCGTACATTTTTTTTTTTATAGCTCGATTATTTTAGTACCATTATTTCCATTTTTTTCTGTCCCTGCTGCCTTTCTCTTCTTCTCACTTTGCTGTGATGTTTCAGCTCACTCCACCCCTAACTGGGCCTTTACCCCCTCTTTCTCGCTCTCTCTCCCTCTCTGTCGTTCATCTTCTGTCCATTCCTGGACTGACACCCCCCCTCCCTCGTCTCTCTTTCACCACACGATACTTCTCTGTTGACGTGTCCGTCGGTGAGTTCCTATAGCAACCAGACATTTCTGCTGACCCCTGCCTTGCTTTGCGTGACAGAGCTGCAGGATGTTCAGTCACAGGGCAAAGACTAGCAGAGGAGTCTGCTGTAGGAGTGCATGTACACCGCCAAACACACATGCACACGCACTTTACATGCACATGCACTCACATGCATGCATCTACATGTCAATTTACCACTTAATCACACAGATATGCACATGCATGCACACTCAAACACATGCACAAAATCTGAAACACAAGCAGACCACTATAAACAAACTGTATATTCATTGAATATTTTGATTTTTTATTAAAAATAACATTCATAACAGTAACAGTTGTACAACCAATAATTATAATCTGAAACATGTCTGCAACAATAATTACACTTGAGAACTGGAGGGCTTCATATACCCTTTTTTTAAATAAGTTAAGAAATAACGTTTTTCTTTTTCCCCACCAGAAATCATTTTCTAAAAGCATTTATACATACAGTGTTGGCTATAACTGGCTCACAGCAAGCTCTAAATGCCAGGTCTTTAAGACTTGCTTTAATGTGGATATTCATAGCATGTTATCTAGGCAGGCATTTGGTTGTTATTCCATTTTGATCTGGCAGTAGTACAAAATGAGCAGGTTATTGATATTTTCCAGTATATTAAGCTACAGTACACGGTAGAGCACTTCTCTAGTCATTGTAGTATGATCAGTGTATGGCTACTCCAGTGTTAGATAAAGTTAGATTCAGACGTTGTAGGATAACAGTAATGTTTGGCATTGAGGCCTGAGCTGCACGCTCCAGTTTCCAGTTATCGTCCCAGTGTAGAAATCCAGTTCTCCACGTCTCCAGTTTCATCTCAAGCTCCACATTCAGCCCCCAATAATGACTTCTTAGTCCAAGTCATAGTCAAGTCCTCAATTTGTGGACCAATCAGTAGTTGAGCTAGAAGTCAGAAGTGCAGCCAATCAATGGCTGCCGACTGCAAGTAGAGACCACCAGTCTAGCTTTGGGCATCTGATGAGCTTCCATCGATCCACGTTAATGGGATTTGTGGTTCATATGAATGAAATCCAGTGTTTAGTGTGACAAATATCCTCCATTCTAAGGAGTTCATAAGATTGCACTTTTCTTATATCCACGCAGCTGGACGCTCTGCGGCAGCTCCGGAGCCGGAGAGGTGACTTTCTCTAAAGCTGTCCATTGAAAACAGCAGCAGCGTCCACCACCTCTGTTGATTCCTCAGTGTCCGTCCGCAGAGTCAATCATCCCACATTCAAGAATCCCATGTTTCTTGTCTCTCCATATCCCTCTGGTGCAACGTGTCTGGCCAAAAGCTTTTGGTTAGCTTTACCATTTTACTGTCAGAGAAAGAGAAAAGACGAGAATTGTTTTTTAAGCAAAGGCAAGCCACTTTTAAGGCAGTGGTAAGGATGTTGACTCAGAAATTAAGGCAAATACATGCCAGAAAAAAATAAAGGTAATATAAAGTAAATATTTGCAGACTTTTATTCTGGCATTCATCCTAACAGAGTTTGACCGCAGGAAGAAACTTATTTGTGAAGCTGCAGGTAAATGTAAGTCTCCGTTTACTATTTTATTGCCCAGGTAAATATTATAGAAAACACTAACATTATTCAGTGGTTGATGAATTTTTTATGATTTTTGTGATCACTCATGATAAAGAGATTCATTTTTCTCTTGACCTCCAGGAAGGTGAGAGGTCAGACTCTACTATAGCGCAATATTCCTTCAGCTGGTAGAGATTCAAAGCATCAAAAATACTTTTGCGCAACTGATTTTAACCATCATCCTCAGATTCTCGTCATCATGCGCCCATTCTGCCTCGGGTTACTAGATGAGGATTATCACTCCTCCCTCCACCCCTCAGGCTCATTCTCTCACCTGCAGCTCTACATGATCATGGCTCTGATGGCTGCTTTGCTGATGCGTTTGCGGTGTTTCCTCCTGCGGCGAGGCGAGGCTGGCCGGAACGGGGCCTGGCGGGCTGAGGGCGAGATGGGAGCCGCAGTAGAGAGGGCTGAAAGAAACCAAGGGAAGGTAGAGGACACAGGAAATACAAAAGTTAGTTTGGAGCTGTAGCTTGTAGCTTTTAACACAGCTCACATCTTTCCTAAATGTACTTTGAAATCTGGTAAGTGGTGTCATGTGTGACAGATTAGCAAAAAAACAATAAAGACTAAAAAGCTAAAAACTACAGCAAGGCACAAAGAAGTGTGACACTATTATACCATCATGAAAGGTTTGACAGTGGAGGTCAGTGGGGACTGATATGCAAACAAATCATATGACTTTGACACTGGAGGCTCTGAGGTTTGTGTCCCATTGCGTAGCGACAGTCAATATTGGTTTCTTTTTATCATGAGAGCAATCTTTCATTAACCAAGTAGTTTTTGTTGGCTAAACTAGGAAAACAAGCAATGCTGGTGTGTCTTTGTCTACCAACTTGGGTAACAAATCAGCAAAATGCTTTTGTGAGTTATTTTGGGATGCATGGAGACCATAAACAAACAACAAACACAGAGAAGAAGAAAAAAACCAATAGAAAAACCCTTAATGACATATGAACAAATAAAAAAAGGAACCAAGTAACAAATGAATCACATGAACAAAGGTTTCATCTTGGTTTCAATAGCAGCATAATAGCACCAGTGAAGAATAAACACAGGGTGTGTAGCTCCTGTAGTGGCTCTCACTGCACTCTGAAGGGCAGCTGATAACCTTGAAGTCTATGTAACAAAGCCTGTGACTGCAGGTTTAAGTCAAACATACAGCAGTGGGAAGAGTTGAGGAAGAATAGCAGGACACATGTGGCCATGTTGTTTAGTCATACATGTACAGTGGGCTGCTTCCTGCCTGGGAAACTCTCCCATTGATTCTCTAGAACTTGCTAAAATTACAAGGCATGCTCTAACAGTGTAGCGGTAGTAGTAGTGGTTGCATCGATGTATGCTGCATTCAGTGCTACACAAACTTTTACTCTTTGCTTGCAACAGTAGTGCACTGTCAATGTAAACAAAGCCATCTTCCTTCTAGTACTTTTATTTTAAAGGACCCATAACTCCACCGATTTTACACATATTGATTGGTTTACTTGTCATGAGGAGTACTACTTAACCTGTGAAAACAGTTGTATAATGTCTTCTGTGGCTCTGAAGGGAGCTCTCTTAAATCTGAGGAAATAACCCTGATGATGTCATAGTTATGTCATCAGGGTTATCTCAGTTTGGGCTTGATACGTCATATTTGTAATAGAAAGCCAGTGTTACAAACTCAGGACGTAGAGTTTAAAAGATGTGGTTTACAAGTCAGGGAGGGTCTTTATGACATCATGAAATATTGAGTTGCATTATGGGAAATGTAGGATCCAGTGTTTTGGGAGATTGACTTATACTGGGGACTAAAGGTCAGGATATGTTGGCCTCTACTGCTTCAGTTTTGATCTATTACATTAAGTTTGGGGAAAGTGCAATGCTAAATCACTGGACTGCCCCTTTCACAACTTAAAGGCCCAATCTGTAATTTTTTTTTATCATAAAAATTGTCAGTATACTTGCATATACAATTTGTATGCATATATATAAAAAACATTTGTCAAAAGTAACCAGTGACCTTTAAAACCAACTTTCATCCACACATTCTCCCACAACTGAGCGGTACCTGTTTTAAATGTGGTCGGTTTTGGTCTTTGCTGAGGATGATGTGGATGAAGATGAGTCTCTCGATCCAGTTCCCTTTGTACCGTCTCCAGCGTTTTCCGTCTCCTCTCCTCCTCTGTTAAATGACCATCCCCACTGGTCAGTTTTGTGTCTTTTTCCTTCCCCTGATTGGCCAGCTCTGCCCCGGCCGTGTCCCCGCTATTGGCCGACCCACTTTCCTCCCTCACGTTCCCTTCTTTTTGACTGGCTGTTTCAGTCTCAATCTGTTTGTGATTTGTGACCTCTGTATTTTTTTGGCTGGTCACTGAGTCTTTCTGATTGGTGGTCACAAGAGGGGTGGGGTTTTGCTCTAATTTGGGCGGCTGGGTTGGGCTGCCAGGCGGAGAGGCGCTGTCTGATTGGGGAGCGTTGAGTCGATATTGTGTCCTCAGCTCTTGGTCCTCCGCTCCTCCATGGTTGTATTGGTGTGGATAAAGTGGCTGATGATGATACTGATTTTGCTGCTGAAGCTGCTGTCTTTGTTGATGCTGTAACAACTGTTGCTGTCTCTGCATGTGATCTGGATGATGCGCTTCCCCACCGCTGTTTGCAACATGCACGCCACTTTCCTCCCTGCTCCCGTCATACCCGCTCCCGTGCCCGACCTGCTGTGTACTTCCCATGATACTATGCTCCGCCCTCGCTTCAGATGGCCAGCTGCTGACCGGCCCGAGCGCCCCAACAATCGGCTGGTGCAACCCTGGCTGCACGTGTGTCGGCGCCTGGTGCACCCTGGGCTGCGTCCAGTGCACCAGCTGGGTGTAACTGCCCTGCTGCCACTGCCTCGCCACCGGCTCACGCTCCTCAGCGTGGTAGCGCTGCTGGTTGTGCTTCAGGTCGTCGTGGCGATGCAGGTCGGCCTTGGAAGCGTGAGTCTTTGGTGGAGCGGGGTGGATGGGCCGGGGGAGGGCCAGGGGAAGGTGGGAGGATGGGGGAGGTTGCAGTGGTGGAGGTGGGTTGGAATTGGGGTTGCTCTGAATGGTGGAGGAGCGAGGGATGGGAACAGATGAGGAGGAAGAGGAGGACGAGGGCGGAGATGACGAAGATTGGCACCTGCAGCTGACGTGGTCATCTACTGAGATGATGGCTTTGTCGTAGTGGGCTTTCCTGTTTATGTACTGGATCTTTAGCACCTGGAAAAGAGGCAGAAAGAGTGAAAAACATTAGCACACAAAATCTGACACACATAAAGTGTAAATCATTAATGAAGTTTGGGGACCAGACATGATGGAAAATCCAACAGAAACTATGCAAACAGAACTCCAACAGATCAATGTGATTGTTTTGTTTCACAACTGAACATACTCGTAGCTGTATGTGCAACGAGGCATGTTGCAGCAAGTAGCAAATCAATCCTGGTTGAAGACATTTCCAGACAAGCTAATAATTCCTTGTAATTTGGTGGTTTCATGCCAAGACTTTGACTGTGTAGACTGAAATGCTGAATTACTTGTTCTCAAAGTTAAGTCACGTATAGAATCAGGTTCTGTATGTTATCTTGCAATGTCTACCCAAGTGCGTAAATCACCACTTGAAGCAATAGTATTAAAATGGAGACCAGAGCTTTTTGAAGCTTCTAAGCCTATGTGTTACTTTGACAATCAAAATGGCTGACATCAGTATTACAATATTTATGAAATTCTTTGTCTGATATCAATATATATCAACTCAAATGTATGCAAAATCATAGTACACAATTAATTTGGACATCAGAACTTTGTAAAACAATATAATAACGATATAATAATATGATCATATCATATATGATACAAATCCAGTGAAAATCAATAGACAGTAATATTTAATTATTGTCCAGAAGACTGTGATTTAACAAGACACTTCATCTGAAAACAAGTGTAGTGAACAGCTCTTCTAAATTTAGCCACCAAATGGAACTTTTACCAGCATTTGGTCTTAGGTTCAGCAAAAGCACTCATTGTCATAGTGAGAAATTTCCCCACTGGTACCTATTTTAAATCGTGTTTTCATGGCAGCTATATGCACTGTGTACCTGCAGGTATCTGCTGGAGGTGACAGCGGGAACACACTGCAGCTGCCTGGAGTTGCAGCAGCCCGAACATCGTTGCACCTCGACACAGGGTGGCCATAGCAGGAAGTTGGCGTTGCGGCGGTCCAGCATGGACCTCGTCACCTCCATCACCTCCGTCCGAACTTTACACGCTGCCTGCTGAGCCAGCTGCGCCTCTACTGTTAGGGGAGGAGAGGAAGAAAGAAGAATATAAGTGGGGGATTTTTGGTAGGAATTGCATTAGAAGTGTTGAGAGACAGATGGCAGAAACAGACGGATAGAAAAAGACACAAAATGGAAGGGACAGGAAGGGACACAAATAGATGCGGAAACCTACCAAGACTTCTAGTATATCGGCCATGGGTGTGGTTTGTGAGAATATCATGCTCGTCTTCTTCCTCTTCTACAGAAAAAGACGAGGGAGGAGGGGAGATTGGAAGGGTGAGAAATAAGAGGAGAGAATGAGAGAAACACACAAACACAGAGAGTTAATAGTCAACTTAACATTTTCCAGCTTTTATCTGAAAACTGGGCAACACTGAGCCAGCACTTTTACAAGTGATGAAAGAAATCTGTAAAGCATGGGAGGCTGGTCGGGCAGTTTTTAGCAAAGCTCATTGTTCATGGCACACAGGAAGCCATTTTTTCTCCTCCCGCTAAAACAATTAGGCTATTTTTTGCTGCAATTTGTCCCCGCGCTGTCAAGAATACTGTTGAGGAGAGATATGAGTTGTTAAATATAGCTCATGTGTGGATCTGTGAGTGTGTGTGTGTGTGTTTGCACTCTCACATATGTTGTCATTTCACACTGTAGCCCCTCAGTCCTAATTATATTCCTGGTGTAGATTGCTTTTGGTCACTGTGTGTGTGTGTGTGTGTGTGTGTGTGTGTGTGTGTGTGTATGTACAACACACAGATGCACAAGGCATTATTTGGTTGCCTGTTAGCCCTAATTAACTGCCTGGTGCAGAAAGAGAACAGTTTCTTATTGTTCTCAAAAGCTACTTTCTAATTTTATCTGTGCATTTATTGGTGTCTAAATGTTTTGTTGGTTCCTTTCTTCCTCTTTCATGTATTAACATGTGACCCATTTAATTCTGTTAAAGCCAGTCGGCCAATAAGAATCAGCATACTGGTTCTGCTTCTGAAGTAGCTGCAACTTAAACAATAATTCTTTTTCAAACTCTTTTTCAAAGTTTACATGTTTTTATTTGTGTGGTGATAAAACACAACAAAAACTTTAATTGTTGCTGGGCAGAAAAATAGCAAAAACGTTAACTCAAATAGAAGAAACTTCAAATTGAAGGAAGTAACGAGTCTACAGTGATGCTAGCGACTGCGAGGCTGTATTTAGGCATGGGGTGCTTTGAGCTAAATGCTAACTTCAACATGCTAACATGCTCACAATGGCAATGCTAACATGCTGATGCTAAGCAGGTATAAAATTGATCATGTTCACCATCTTAATTTAGCATGTTAGCATGCTAATATTTGCTAATTAGCACTTAACACAAAGCACAGCTGTGGTGGATGGAAATCTGCAGGTATTTGGACATAAACTAAAGTATTGGACAAATTAAAGTTCTGACCTGATGATGGTACTAAATGAAATATTAAAGGAGCACCATAGTGTGTGTGTGTGGCAAATTTGTGTCGACCCAATAGTTGTCGAGACAAAACCACAAATGTCACCCTCATGGTGGCACTAGAGGAAAAGTCATGGGATCCCCAAAGTCATTAGGATTCATCCTCTGGGGATCATCAGTATATGTACCAAAGCTCATGGAAATCCATCTCATAGTTGTTGAGATATTTCAGTATGAACCAAAGTGGTGGATCAACCAACATGCTGCTAGCATGGCTACAAACACAACATTTAAGATGACAAACAACAAAAAGATCCATAAAATGAGTCATTCATCTACTGGCTCAACTCAGACCCTTGATAAACTTGCTAAAACTCCAAAACTCACAGGCTTCAGCAAAAAAAGTTTATTCTTGACAAAAACATACACTTTGAGTCACTTCCTCGTGCCCTGTTTCTGAGCATCCTTCCCTCTGTTGGTTCCTCTCTGTGGTCGCTGTTATGTCACTGTGTTATTTATGCATTATGGAATGATCAAAGGGACGTCTATTAATATATGTATGTGTGACTTGGTTCCTCAGAAGGATAAGATTAATGAATTTTTTAATCACCCACCGAGCTGCGTGCGCATGTGTCTGACTGTGTGCTCGGGTTTATTTGGACTCTGTTTTGGGGTGGAGGCGTGGAGGGGGGTGGTGGGGTGGTGGTCTCTTTCTGTCACGCAAACACACACATCCATATTTCAAAACCTGGAGAGGAATCCAGAGCAGGAGAACAATGTGGTGACCTTGTGCTGGAAGTTTCTCTCTCTCTCTGTCTCAGTTTGTCCAACACACACCAAGGTCACGTCTATTTTCTCTCTCTCTCTCTTGCTCTCTCTCTCTCTCTCTCTCTCTCTCATATCAAGCTGGTTCATCATTCTTGCCGCTGTCTCGGGTAAATATTGCCTTAACATGGTGCTTGGCATGTACGCTGATGCTCTGTCTTAGTGCATTCCTATCTCATCAGGCCTCTGTAGACACACCCACACGCTTACCTCCTCCACGTCTGTGTTATTAGTGTGTGTGTGTGTGTGTGTGTGTGTGTGTGTGTGTGTGTGTGTGTGTGTGTGTGTGGTGGTCATTAGTACCTATTGCATTAGTTTCCTGCTGCAGCAGCAGCTTCAGGTCGTCCACAGAGGAGATGGGAGAGTTCCTCACCAGGTCGACCAGCGACGGAGGGAGCGGATCACTCTGTGGAGACAGATAGACAAACAGTTGTCATGCATTGTTACCTCCACCATGGAAACTGATGTTATTGTAAGATATGCCAATAAAGTTTTGGGGGTTTTTTTTATGTCATAATGATGCCAAAAAGTTAGTAGGATTCCACTGAAACGCAGAAGAAAGAAGAAAAAAATGCAAAAATAGTTACATAAGCAGAAAGATATTTTTATAAATCTAAGACTTTGTTTTTTTAAAGTTCATGTAGTTTTTACCATTCTGAAAAATAAAGCGAAAGTGCGAGAGAGAGAGAGAGAGAGAGAGAGAGAAAGAGGGCTGATGTATAATATCTCATTCCTCCATCTCCAGTGAACACTTGCTCCAGTTTCACTTCCTCCTGCAGAGGAAATGATGGTTGTGATTGGTGTTTGTTGCTGCTGTTGTCACTCTCTCCCTGTCTGTTTACCCACAAACACCGCTGTTGCTCCCGGTGTAACACAGGAAATTAGTCTCTCTCTCTCTCTCCCCCCCCCTCTCTCCCTCTCTCTCTCCCTCTCTCTCCCCCCCTCTCTCTCTCTCAATGTGATTTCAGTTCAGCTGAACATGCTTTAGCACCAGATACCAAGAAAAGATCAATATCTCCTGTTAGGTTCCAAATTTGGCCAAGATAGTTTCAAAGAAAGTTATACAGCATTTATTGTGAAATCACCTGCATGTTCAAAGAAAGGAAAACCTAACTGTAAAATCTTAAATGTAAAATAATTTAATTATCACTCAAGAAAAGAAAAGAAATGTGATATTTAATACTTATATACTTTTAATGAATGCTGTTGCAGGAATTCATTATGGATTCAGTGTGGTTGTTTTTAAAGGAAAGACTCGTGGTTTCTTTGTCGAGATCAAAGGCTGATTACTCAGTGCTCTGTGTCACATTTTGCTTTGGTTGGCTGAAAGTTGATATTATCTCAGAACAGTTGGAACATCATTTGATACAGTCACATGCCAGAAAGATGCCAAAACAAATTAAGGAGTGTAAAGAATGTGAGAAGAATTTATTTTGGATAACTCTCTGAGATGCCAGGAGAGAAAAGTAAAGACATTCCTCTTCTCACTGCGATCATGATACAAAATGTATGACAATGGATATAACATGTTTACAGTATCTTACGAGTAAACATCTGGCCCCTCTAATGATGGCAGGGATCACTCCCCAGAGATGGAGATAAACCGAGTCTAAATCTTGCAGCTAGTCAGTTTCATTTTCTGATATTGTAACAGTGGTATTTGTCAGAGCTCTTTCATTCCTGAACCTTATTCGTGAATGCAAATGTCCCCACGCTGTAGACGCTCACATTGATTTTAATAGAAAAACATTTCTGATATAGAATCTATAATGTTAACCCAAACAAACCAGCAACACTACCAAGTTTTTTTTACCCAACCTACCTTCTTCTCACTCTGATAAGACAAAACAGATCACATGCTTCATGTACGTTATGACTTATTAAGTCTGTTTCCAGTGCACTTAGTTGCATTTTGTTTTAATCGATGTCTTTTCCACCTCAGCTAAGTGTTAAGACTTTTTGCAATATTTTGACTTTATTTTATATTATTTTCTGGCCT
This sequence comes from Macquaria ambigua, assembly GCA_008360985.2. Taxonomy (NCBI): domain Eukaryota; kingdom Metazoa; phylum Chordata; class Actinopteri; order Centrarchiformes; family Percichthyidae; genus Macquaria; species Macquaria ambigua. Next base: position 146,313 of record VMKM01001146.1, on the reverse strand, counting down.
GTCCACTCAAGTTTTTTATTTATGTGAAAATGCGCATAAAAAGTGAGCTGTAGTAGTACACTGATTAATCTCAACACTTTCCCAATTGGATTTACAGAAAATGTACTATATCACAATATATATATCAATATCAAGACAGTTTCATATACTGTCAGAGAAGATTTAATCCATAACGTATGTCAAAAATATTAGTATTTTGTTATTCATGCATCTAGACAAGTCCAACCCTTGTATACTATCAAACAGACATGCAGTCTTTAAAGGAGTAAAATGGGAAAATATTGATATTTCTGAAGGTATCATTTTATTTTCGTTGATATTTTGGATGTTTTCCAGCTGGAGGTCCACCCTTTCAGATCTAACATGATTTGAAAAATGTCTTTTATCATCATGCTATGTCCCTCTCTAGCTTTCTCCCTCTCCCTCTTGTTCTCTCTCTGTCTGTCTGCTTTGTGGGCGGCAGTGGCTCAGGACACCTGGATGACTTTCACGAGCCATTGGCTGACCTAGTTAAGCAAACACACAGGCACACACACGCACACACACTCGCCCCCTCTTTTCCAGTTCACATACAGATGCTTAACCACTTAACTGTCCGCCCAATTTGTCCGGAGAGCCTCACACACACACACACACACACACACACACACACACTCACATTCACACACTCAGAGACAGTTTTCACTCTGTAACAAGCTATCATTACAGTGACAGTGTGAATCGCACATACACATGCGTGCACAAACACACACGTAGAAATTAGAGAGTGGAACAAAGAGACAGGAAATAGTTACTCACATGGACAAACAACAAACCGCTGGTTAAAAAAAAAAAGGCCAAGAATTAGACAAAAAGCTAATAATAGTGGTTTGAGCAGAGGAGCTAAATTACCCAGAATGGATCTGACACGAAGTTCCTTATTTGCTATCTAACACACACACACACAAATAGGCCTCTCGTGTTGTTTTTAGTCTCCGTGCAGCTCTCTCTAGTCATGGAAAGTTTGGCATTTTTCATATCTTACACTGCGTGAGCGTGTGTAGCTAAGCTGCTGGGTCGAGAAGACTGTGTGGTAGGATGTCATGATCTACAAGCAGGTCACACACACACACACACACACACACACACACACACACACACACACTCATGCAAAAACACACACACACACACACACACCGCATGGGGCCTTGGAGGAAGCCTGGAAGGCAAAGAGATTGTATGGAATGTTTGAGGAGAAAGGTGAAGTGTAATGGAATGTAATTATGGGGCCAGATGACTGCACACACACACACACACACACAGTCATACATATACAAACATGCAGTCAAAACGAGACACAGACTGGAAAAAGTAAACACACACAAAAACACTGAATCCAAGTGTGTGTGACGAGTGACTCACAATCACACCACGCTGTCACAACACATGCCTTCTTTTATCAGAGAGATGGCAGATGGCCAACATACAGTGGCATAAACTTGATAGACATAAAGTTGATAGAGTATGGTGGGTACTCTCTCTCTCCCTCTCTCTCTCACACACACACACACACACATCAGCAGAACAGATAGATTCCCCCCTGGCTGCAGAGATGAGGGTACAGATGATGGATGGAAAGACGACAGAGGAGAGGGGTAGAAAGGAGGGTGGAGGAGGAAAGAAAAGAGGAGACGAGATGAAGATAACCAAGGAGGAGGAGGAGAAGGAGGAGGAAGAGGAGCAGTCTGAGGGCTGGGCAGGAAACACCTCTCCCTGCACAGTGTGTCATAAGACCACCAAAACGCTCTAAAAACCCTATGGGAGTTCTTCTGCAGGTACATAACGGCAATATGAGTTTCCACAATAAGCACAGACGCAGCTCCACAACAGTAGAGCTTACACGATTGGTCAATTGGCGTTACTTTGATAATAGAATAATCATTTAAGTCAAGTGATGAGTTGCTGCTTTTCTTTGTGTTATATCATAGTAAAATGAATATCTTCGGACTGCTGGTCAGACAAAAGAAGCAATATGATGCCATTACCTTGGCTTTAGGAATCATGATGAGCATGTTTCACTACTTTCTGACATTTTATAGACCAAACCAATTAACCGATTGATCAAGAAAATAATCAGCCGATTAACTGATAATGAAAATGATCTTTAGTTGCAGCCCTACACAACACAAATAGTTGCGTTACAAGAACAGTGAAAGTTAAAAGTAAGTAGCTCAGGCTTCCTCTTCACCGTATTAAAGTCCAGCCCGCCTGTATAAGCTTTCAAACTGATTCGATATCAAAAAAGTGGTAAAAAAAAAAAGCTACGTTAACACCAGCCACTTGGAGTGAATACTTAGCATTCCAGGCTAGCTGATACTGTTAGCTGCATGCCTGCAGCTGCTTCAAAGTAAAAGCCTTCTGTGCTTTCTTCCAGCAGAATTGTAATATCGTTATCTGTTGTTACAGAAAGTGGGAAATAAGTCGGAACTTATTCCATTTTATTTTTTTTTGGGTCTATTTGCAGCACGTGCAACCACAGACAGTGAAATACACACAGACAGTGCATACATCTTTGATCTCATGTTACCATGACAATGTCTAACAAATTTGACACAAATTGGATATTTTCTCCACTTCTACAGCTCTGATTCTAACAAACCTTTTTATATCTGTAACCTTTTTACCTCGTGATTTTATGTTATTTTCTATCCTTTTAAAAAAAGAAAAAGGCGTGTAACAGTGCAACAAATGCATATTACTTTTATCATTTATTATTATTATTCCTACTATTTCAAACCGTGCACTGGACTCTCTGTCTCGAATTTTCCTCTAATGCTGCACCACACAAGGCTTACAAACAAATACTCTTATGTGCCACTGCGCTTTTCTATCTGACACACATGCACGCACAGAGGCAATACCCCCCCCCACCGCAAAAACACATACACATATGTCCACTAACACATACGCAGCTACAGCCGGCCATGCACCCAGATGTGTGCACACACACACACACATAAATACACACACTGGCAGATTAGTTGTTGTTCTTATGTAAAATGGATCAAGCCGGGCAGCAGCAAATCATCCGAGCCCGCCCGCAGAGACAATAGTCAGACAACAACCTGTTCAAAAGCCACCAATCAGCTGTGTGTGTGTGTGTGTGTGTGTGTGTGTGTACCATTGTGAGTGTGTGCTGACAACTGTCATTAGAACAGCAGATAAGGAAAGAATTGAGGTCTGACCTGATGTGTGAGTGCTTTTGTGTGTTTGTATCTGACTCCAGTTCTGTTTAAATGGATTTAAAAATGAACCGTAACAACCCCCAGTGTGTGTGTGTGTGTGTGTGTGTGTGTGTGTGTGTAAACATATTGTGTAAGCAGTGAGGTTTGATTGGATTGCTCATAGACACAACAGCTGCACAGTAAATAGAAAATGATCTTGCCCTCGTAAATTATGATAATGTTTTCTGGATGTACTTATTACGTCAATCTTAGTGAACCAGTAGTGACTTTGCTGAATAATCTGTGTGTGTGTGTGTGTGTGTGTGTGCGCGCGTGTGTGACTGTGCAAACTGAAGTCTTTTCCACAGACAGATGTTGCAGAACTAAGACGTCAAAGATGTCTCAATTTTCTCCATCACTGGGCTACACATTGTGACAAGAAGAGGATTACAGTGTCACAGAGTCTCTGGTGGACTCGCACATGAACTTGATGCTGTCCCGCTCTGAGGTCACATCGCAGGTCAGCATTCGTTTAAATATAAAAAATATGTCAGATGTCCAAAAGATGCCAGTCCTACACTAAGCTGCAGTTTAACTCATTATGCACATGAAGTCGAGCATGCTGATAGTTTCCGTGATCATCCTGCAGACTACAGGATCGCAGGTTTAACTCCAACAACAGCCAGTTTCCACCCAGTGACCAAAGTGCCCTTGTGCAAGGCACTGAGATTCTACCTGCTGCAGCTCAATGGGCACCTTAGAGTGTTGGGAGCATCTTAATTTGCACTGTGTGAACTGTAATTATCTGAATGTCAAGGAGTTCTCCAATCATTGATTTCATCAGTTTCAGGATGTGGTGTCTCTGAGGATGAGATGCTGTGAAATGGTGGTAAAAAGCAAAAGTACAACAAAGCTAAAGAGACCTGTCAAAAAACTCAAACAAATATGTCGTCTGTCCACATTGGCGTCATCTCAAAGGAACAAAAGAGCTGAGAACGGACACAGAGTTGGCTTGTACACTGCTAAACAGGTAAGATGCTGTAGAAAGAGCAACAGCAGCATAAGCCGAGCCGTTTGATCAAACACTCAAACGTTTAAAGTAGCAAAGGCAGAATCAGCATGACGTTGGAAAACCTTCTCAAAAAGTCTTAATTTAGAGTGGATGGTTGGGTGCACAAAATATGAGACGCCACAGACCAATGATCATATCCCATCTCTTACCAACAGTCTACGTTGGTTTCTTCGTTATCTATCTGTAGTGTTTCCTCCTGACACTTAACCAGACCTTGACCATAGTGGTGGCACAACAGAAAATGCTCATATGGGTAATTTTTGGAAGACACCAACAAGTGAAGACAGATGAATTGCTACCCAACAAGCTATCACTGCCAGGTTTTACAGAAGTCATCTGACAGCTCATCCACATGACCGACAAGTGTTGGAGATGGGACCAAATGAGGGCGTGAACGGCAGCACTTGTGAGACGCTTGATCACCTCATGTCAACAGTTATATCTTTTTTTTAAAAGTTAATACTTTAGGTTACATAGACTGTGCATGTCAAGATGAGGTGCTCAAGTGGATACGCATCATTTGGCACAGAGCAAAACCCGAGTAATTGCACATCCACTCGTACACATAACAATGCAGTTGGACAATTTGACCAATTCTAGCCATATAAAAGATGCCCAGGAAGTTATGTGCAGAGTTTTTTTTGCCCTGATGTGTATTTGGTCAGCTGAACGTCTCTGTTTGCTGGCTGCCAGCTAAAGAAACAGGTGTCTGGTGGAAACACTGAGCTGAATAAGGTAACGGCACAAACAGCACTGAGAGAATATGTTCCAGAAGAAAAGAACATAATTTCAGTGGAGGAGTAACAACAGGACCTCACTGTGGTGTTGCAGCAGCAGGGATTTTGGCTCCAGATTCATACTGTAGGTAGGTTAACTCCTGGTGCTATTCCACCAGCCAAGACTCTGGACTCTCTCTCTCTCTCTCTCTCTCTCTCTCTCTCTCTCTGACAGTGTGACTCTTATTTGGAGAATCACTGTCATGAAATATGAAAAGGAGCTGCAGAGAGAAACAGATCCCTCATATGACACAAGCTGCAGAGTGACAGAGGGAAAACAAGACTGATGTGCCGGCTGTCTCACACACTCACACACACACACACACACACACACACAACAGTGCATTGTTTTACCCTGCAGTTAAACCGTTACACAAAACATCCACCACAGTTTGTAGAATGACCCCAGGGGATGTTCTATGTCAAATTCTCATTAGGAGTGAGGAATGTTCTCAGTAGTCGAGATATCATGTCATGGCATGACTGTCACTGTCTATGTAATATGGGTCAGAACATGAACATACAAGATTTTTTAGTGTTATGTTTTTTGGAAATCAATTTTTAAGTGCTTTCACAGAGCAGCTACTCCTTATCAGCAAAAGATCAGTGAAGAGATCCAGGCAGAGAATATAAGACGGAGGGATCAAGAGTATTTGGGTGGTAACTTAATGGTCAAAAAATAATGATCTCTTCAATGTTTCTTTCTCACTCTGTCTCACACACACTGATATCTTCCTTCCAATTTAGCCAGGGATGTAGTGGAGGCTCAACCCTTATATGATACAGCTGACAGAGACATACATTTGAGGTTGCAAATCAAAATGGACTAAATTTACCATCACACATGGTGGTAAGAGACGTAAAGAGCATACACATGTTTTTTCCCATGCTGACCTATTAAGGTTGGCCTTATAATGATCACATTTTTATTAACCACTACATCACTAATGCTTCTATCCTAAAACTAATAGTTCATAGACTGTACTTTAGCACAACTATGCATTGTTAATCCATGTTTGTTGGTTTACCCTCACCGACTAGAGGTCATATGTTTACCACAGGTCTTACCTCAGCGCTGCCAAGCCGCAGACGGGCCTCTGAGAGCGCAGCCAGCAACAGCAGCAGGACCCAGGACCTCATGTTGCCGCCCAGCCTGAGGAGCCGCAAGCGACCGGCTGGGCATTGAGCACCTCGGCGTCCAATCCCCCGGCCGCACCGAGTCGCGTCCCGGTGTCGTGTGCTGGCCGCTTGTGCAGGGCACACACTGTTAAGGATCTCCAAATGTGTCACCGCTTATAAGCGCCGCTTGTCCAAATGTTTGCTCACAGTGACTCACACGCAGGCTAGACGTCTGACTGTGTCCATACCGCTGTTTTCAAAACTCACAAGAGACGTCAAGGATACTGTGGGGCAGGTGCGTAATGCAGGGTGTTATGATACACGAAGGCTACAGCCACACAATTCCTATTATGTCTGCAGTGTCAGAGAGAGTCAAAATAAGCCCCCGCTCCAAGAATGTCTCCAAATGTGTGCTAAAAAAGTGCTCGATGCTTCCACTTTTCGGTCAAAACTCCAGTCAAAAATTATCAGATTGTGAGCTCCTGTTCCAGAATCGCAGTTAAATGTATCAATAATGCAGCATTCTCCTCCCAAGTTAAACCACGCATCTCCAAAGGTCCGTGCGTAAAAGTTGGTTCACCTTGGAATGGCGCGTTCGTGCGTAATTCTCTGGACGCTCCGCTGCAAAAGTGAGATTATTCTCATCCCAGCGCGATTCACTTGACTGCAAATAGAATATCTGTCTTATCTAAGCGTCTCTCTTATCGATAGCTCCTCCCTGCATGTATCTCACTCTGTCTCCGCCTATCTCTGTTCCCTCTCCCGGTGTTTCTCCGTTCAGAGGCTCCTCCGATGGATCAGGTTGTTTTCGCCCCCCGCGCTTCTCCTCTCTGGTTGCCTCTTGATCGGTGAGCAGCTTTTCCACATAGAAACAGGGCCACCCTCCTGAAGTTTTAACCATCAAGCCAGGCAGAGAAAAACTGGATCATACCGGAAACTGGGCGATTTTGCTTTTCAAAATAAGAGAATAGATTGGAACGCATGAAAATGTCTATAGCACTAGCAAAGAAATTAAACGTGTATGACAAATTAAGACTAAACTACTGAGGATGAGAGAAATAAGTATGGTAATTATACCAGATTGACATAATTTTGAGAGGTTTGTAGAAATGAAAAAGTAACCTAAAGGCAAACAACTGAATTCATTGAAAAGATATGCTACATTAAAAAGAACCCCAAAGACAGTATAAAACTGTGTAAATTAAATCGTGACTGAGGCTGACTTTGGATAATTTAGCAGCCGCGTTATATTGGCTCTGAATACATGCAGTGAAAATATTATGGATGTAAATGAAACCAGAAAGAAAACGTTCATTTATCAATTTCTGCTTCTCAGATGTAGCTACTATTATTTTCACTTTATATTTCTGCATTGCCAATGACATTGCCAATGTGGTTTTTACTTTGAAAGTTCCCTACCGGAAGTTTAACTTCTCATGTGGCTGACTTGACTCTGGTCCTCAAATTTGCGCCAGGCCCCCAGTTCCTCTCCTCTTGAAGGCAGCAGGGTTTACCACCTCCTTATTAGGAGCAAGGAGACCTGAGCGCCCATGGGTGCTCTTAAAGGGAAAGTCTGGAGCCATGATACGGACTGTTAACCTAATGACATGTGTTTCTCTTTTTATTAAGGAAAATAAAGTGTCGTTTTCTCAAGTGATCATAATATGAAATAAAGGTCTAATTTACTAAAGAATTTACAGACAGTTTTGAAATAAACAAACCTTTTACATCAGCAGAAAACATAAAAAAATGAGATGTAGTTGAGTTAGTCTGTGTATTAAAAGACTGTATTTGATCTTTAAAACCTGATGAGGTCACCATAAATACAATGTTGACTATACCAGAAAGACAAGAGCAATCTTTATTGGATTATAATATTAAGAGGAATATTAAATGGATATTAGTTGTGAAAACGCACATTTTGTCTGTTTCTCTCCCTCTAATGTAAAATGCAGAAAGTGCATTACATCATCAGTAATTCCAACTAGGTTTTTTTAAAAGTTATGAGTCAGACCTGGGGCAAATGGTTTTGCAAAAAAGAAACAAAACACTAGCGTTTGTTGTAATCTGCATGGATTATTGTTTGGATTGAAGGGCGGGGGTTGGCAAACAGAGCAAAACAAAAGAGGACCAGAAAGTTTGGACAATCCCAGGACAGGACGGCGTTTCAAAATCACTTTACTACACTCACTGACCACTCTGCTGTTTGAATTGTGCTGATGGGGTCAACTCCACCCGTCAGATACGGAAATTATTTGTCTTTCAAACGTCAAACACATTAGGGTGCCGTACAGAAACAATATGAAAAGAGTTCAGGATAGATATGAAACCAAGAATATGCTTTTGTTATCGTGACCTGTTCAACAAACAACAGAGCTCAAAAGCAGGATCTCATGCATCACTGAGAATTTCAGAATGTAAAGTATGAATATGCAAACAGAGAATTCCTCGAGCTGCAACCACAGCCACTGCTGTTACACTTTGTCCTTAGCGTGATAACTAGCTACAGTAACACACACACATCACAACAAGTTGATTCTTATCATGTTTGTTCCATGTCTGCACTCGGAAGAAATTTGTATTCGCAAAGGGTATGGCTGATGTTGGAAGCAAATTACGGTCATCGTGGTGAGACGGCACAGAGATAGCGTGGAAATACTTCGAATGTCTAAAAGCATTGATGTTATTATTAGACTTGTGGTGTTCAAATGGTTCTTTAGCACAACATTTTATCCACGACATCGCAGTGATGTAACATTACATGTATTGTACAAAGTATTTCTAACAAAATGAGCAAAATAATGTGAAAACAGCCCTCCTTCGAGTGTCTTTTATTGGGCAGAGGTTCGAAAGACATGGACACACACAAATCTGACCTCATGCATACAAAATCTAAACATCTTTCATGTGTTTGCTGTCTCTTTAGTTTTTGTCTCTATTTATCTCCTTTGCTGCTCTGTAAAGTTTCGTCTCACTGTGCGACAAAGTGTCATGAATATGTTTTGTCTTGAGCTGAGAAGATCACTGACCAGAGGACAAATCTGCTCACGTTTCCAAACTGCAACTGTTTTCCACCAAGCTCGGGGTTTCATTTCAGGGTCACGGCTGGATGGGTCGCCATGGAAGCCAGGGGGTCACGGTAGATTCTTCCTCCCTGCAGGGGGAAGACAGAGGAAGCAGGCAACCCTGTGTTGCTATTCCTGGACCGCACACACACAAACACACGCGCACACACACACACACACACACACACACACACACACACACACACACACACACGTAGTCATGTAGCAATGTAAACGCTGACCTTTTAGCTTCATGCACAGTGTACGGAGTGACTGACAGACTGAGGGGACACACTGCTGTAACTGACAGGATGAAGTGCGACCCCTCATTTCAATAATGACTGCAGTGCACATGTACAGTATGTGTGTGTGTGTGTGTGTGTGACAACTTGAAAGGGTATCAGGTTTACAGTGTTGCTTGCTGTCAGTACTCGATGTGCAGCATGGAATTCCCAGTATGTCAGAAAGGAAGGAGATGTACTGTGCGTGTGTGTGTGTGCGTGTGTGTGTGTGTGTGTGTGTGTGTGAAATAATGTAGAGCATATGCGCAGCTTGCACAGCTGTCCGTGAGACTGGAAGTCACAGTGTGTGAGATCATAGACTCTTATTTTTGTGCCATTGCAACGTCATGGGAAGCACAGAGGCAACAAAATAGTTATTTTCATCAGGCACATGTTTTGAGTTTTCCTGCGTTAAGGCAGAGTTAAGACATGATGAAATGGGACACAAGACAAAACCAACATCAGCCAGGTAAACATAAAGAACAAGTCAGTAAATTGTTCAAACAGGCTGCCTCTCTTCACACTGGAGCAGTATTTGATGTTATAAAGGTCGTATTTATTGGGATTTTCATGAGCCTTGTATTTATATTGCTATATATAGTATGAAAAATCAAGTAAAAGTTTTGATGTAAACGATAAAAGGGAAAACATTTTGTTGGAGGGCCAGATTTGGCCCTGGGGCTGCTATTTGCCTACTGCTGAAGTAGGCCTTTTGTCAGTGCTTTCCAAAGTGACGCATATGAAAGGAATGCGTTTTCGATTGCCTGCATGTAAAACAAATAGAAGCATGTTTGGTTTAATTCCAGAAGCCATAAGACTTGTGAACAGTTGAGGTACAAGAGATGGTCAGATTGTGTATGGATTGAAAAATGCACATGCAATTTTGGATATTGTAACGCAGCGACAGATTGGCCACTGCCAGAAACCCCTGTGTATTTCAGCTATTTTCTTATATTTCTTATATATCAGTTTATGTTTGTGAATTAATTGTTTGTCTGTATTTGTGTTTGCAAACTCACTTGCTTCTATTAGCCCCAAATTGCAGAATGATGTATTTTCAATTGAATTGAATGTTCTATACATGAGTTACTTGTTATGGGGTGGCTGGACTCTCCGTAGTGTTTGTTTGGGGTTTGTGTTTTCTGTCTCTGTCTGTCCTTCCTGTCTACCTGTGTGGAGTGATTTAGGTCAAGGGGCGTGGTCTGCAGCTGGTGGCTGCGGCAGCTCAATCACGACAGCTGCGTCCAATTTACAATCACCTCTGCCAGTACTTAAGTCCCTCATCAGCATTGCCAGATTGTACTGTTGACTCACGTGGACCAGCTTCTAGAGATCTCTGCCCGGGCTAGACCTATGCCTCTGCTCCTGCCTCGCCACCCCACCCCACCCTACCCAGCTTTGGTTTGGTCAGGTCCCTTTTCTCCGGCACTGGTCTGACGTCGACACTATCTGCCTGCCTGTGCTCTCAAGCCCAGTTACTGCGGGACCTAAGTTATCTTTTCTATGAATAAACTGTGCCGAACTGTTTTATCCAAGTCTCTTTGTTTGGTCTCTGCGTGCTGAGTCGACTCAATGCCTCTTAACATTACTTTGGATTCTTTGTATTTGTATTCCCTAAGGAACATAGGCCAGTGACGAAAGCCCTCCATCCTCTCCGGTTCAGTTGTTGCCACGGCAGCCCCTCAGCCCTGCTGGGTATTTTCTGATGCCGCCCTTGTTAAAGTTAAAAAAAAAAGAAAGGCTAGCTATCTTAGATTTGTATTTGTATCTACAAATCCAATGAGAAGGCCAAGCCAGCAATTAGGTTACTGTCCTGACCTGACCCAGCAGGCCTGACAGCGTGGGCCTGTGTTGTTGTGGGTGTCAGGACCCCCACAGTGGGTCCCAAGATGTTATCCGGGTAGGACATTAAATGATACATTCTACTACACAAAATGATGATTTGTTTTTAAAAACTTTTCTCTGATCTTTGATTCTTCAGAAGCCTCAATATGAGAGGGGGAAATCACTCTTTGAACAAAGGAAGCTTAAGTAAGTTCAATCAGGAGGACTGACTATCTTCATGCTTATCTGTTTATTATTTACTCTCTGTCTCTGTTCATAATTCCAACTCAGTCAGCTGACTGAGGGCGTTCACTCTTTCAGTTAAACAAATCAGATTTTGCAAAGACCTCCTGTGAGCCAATCATCTTTTTGCTGTTGCTGTAGTCGGCTGTCATTTCGGTGTCAGGCCGATGCAACCCTCCTTCACCCCAGTTGGAGGTGCTCATCAGAAGTCCCACTCCACATCTCATCCCTCCAGATCTTCAGGCCATTGCTCTTCACCCCTTTCACCACCACCACCACCAGTGTCTAAACTCCACCGGGGGGGATATTCCTGTACTAGACTTTTTAACACTCGACACTTCTTCAACTTCTTATTTGTCAGTAAAATTGTATTATTCTTTAAATTGAGTCTGTCCTGTCTGAAGTGTAACTCTAACCTCATGAAGTAGTTATTGCTTGATATTAAGGGGACACACATATACATACCCACTGTCATGGAGGGAAGAGAAAACCATTGCATATTGTGCCACCGAAAATCATTAGCATTCCTCTCTTGTCCTAATTGTGATCTTAACCCTTAACATATGTTTTGGCCTAAGACTAAATACCAAACAAATTAGTGTATGTGTATTAGGATCTCTTTCTGTGTGTTTGGGTGAATATTTAGCCCACCATGTGTCTGTGCGGACACACTCACTGACTTAGACCACGTCTACACTGAGCCATCTAAATTTCCGATGCCGTTTTTGTGTGACGATTTGCATCCACAATAGTGTTTCTGGGTCATTTTTGAGACCACTGTCCACAGCGAAACACCTGAACAACACAAAAATGGCTAAATCTCTTCATCTTATCGCCCTCAAAGCTTTTCATGACAGCGAACATCTGGTAAGAGTGGGACAGACAAAGCCAGCTGACCGAATGATTATTTCATGGTTGCAAAGTCATCTGACAAAATCAACATAAATACAAGCTAATGAAATATAGCCGCGCTGTGTATTCGGCTATATTAGCATTTACAATGAACGATCACAGAGAAAGTCAGAGGCGACTAAAGGTTGTCTTACTTCGCTGGCACACAGCCCGGCTGACCCTCACTGGATTCGCTTACGTCATTGTTTTGGAAAAGCTCCGTTTACCCCGAATACAATGAAACGCAAAGCCGCCGTTTCAAGATTTACACACACTGGAGACCGTTTTGGAAAATCTCTGTTTTGGGGGAAGAAACACCGTGTTTTTTTCTGGATGGAGAACAGAGAGAAAGAGATGCTTCTACAAATTTAACTAATGTGGGCATACTTTCAGTAAGTGTGTTAAGATGGGACACAGATAAATGTCGGTTTCAGACTCACCTAATTTCAGAAGCTATAATGAGTTTAGAGCAACAAAGACACGTTTTTCCCCTGACCAGACAACCAATACAGAAGTGATCAAAGTAGGTTTCACATTTAAAAGAGGTAAGAGCGGCTTATATTGGGTTAGTTCAAGTCAGACTGTCTGTCTGTTTTAGTTCCTTTGAAGGCTGCGTCTTTCCAATCATTTTCACTCCACTTTCACTTTCACTCTCCCTTCACTATTTCCCTTTTTAAACCTCACTGGACATGTGTGTGAGGGTGTTAATTAACTTCCTGTCCAATATCCTGGTCTAATTAATAGAGTGAATTTCTTTCCTCCTCTCCTCTTGCCAACTTCCTCTGTCACCACGGCACAGTCGCAGGATGAGGCAAACAGCCGCTGCGCTCCCACCAGAGTTCAAACTCAGGTCACAACCTCAACACACGACCTCTGCAACTCATTCTGCTGCTGTGTGGCTAAATCAGGGCATATTAGATCTGTAGTGGATCTTCTAGTAAAGATTATCTCTGATAAATCCCACAGGGAGAACCTTTGCTTTTAGCTGCTGCTAGGTTTATTTATACTCTACCAACTGCTTTGGTGGGGAAACGGTTATTTTAACTACTACTACTACTTATTTTAACTACTTTGATTACACAGCCAAGTAGGGTAACATCTGAGGCCAGTGACGTCATGGTAAACAAAAGCATGGGGAAACAGCACTCTGCTACGAGAGATCATGCCACAAACAACCACTAACATGCAAAAATATCAATCATATTTTCAGAAAAGCTGTCTACTAAATGATAAACTGATGCATAAAGATGTTGTTATGTAAGCAAGCAAAACTACTTTAAGAAGCATAGCATTTATGCTGTAGTTGAAATTCTGATATCCAGTTAACTGAGAAAAAGTATTCACTTTATTAAGTAACAAGGTTTTGATTTGTGGACCCACATCAGGGAAGATTCATTAATCTTCTTAGGACATTAAATACATTTTGCAGATGTATTTTTTCCATATGTATGGAACGTACAATGGCTCACAATTCACTTGCCTTTATGTGATGTGATGATGATGTTCATGTGTGGGGCCCTTAATCTTGACTACAACTTCAAACATACTGCCGACCAATCCTGAACCCATCCCTAAAATGAACCCCTTACAAGTTGTCTACACTGGATGCGCTTCAGCCACATTTTCTGTTGTTTTCACATTCGTCTAACTGAACAAATACACTATGTTAATCAATATAACTGTCAACACAGACAAAGCTTAATAATGAAGTGTCAAAATAACATTTGGACAGAGCCAGGCTACCATTATGTAGCTTGTGCGTAACGGTAAAGTGCGACTGTAACAGCAACCCGAAACATCTTTTTACAGTTTAAGTGTATTTTCTTCTGACTTACATGTGTAACTGCAGTGATTAAGTGTGACCAGAGAAATCCATTCATATACAGTCCTGCATTTATCTTTGATTTCATTGACACTTCATTTTAGTTTGAAGGCTTTGAAGGCAGCTGACAAGTTCAGTCTGCAGTGACATTTGGATGAGTTTTGGTGCCAAAATTCAACATCTTTCAAATAAAAAAAAATACATGTATTCACTTCGTTCTTGTTAAGAATCTGAAATAGCATTTAGACTATTACAAGGCACTACACATTTCTCACTGAAACACAGACTAATGAAATTCTTTGATGATTACCAGCTGCAAAATGCAGACACCCCCGCCGATTCAGTGTTTGGAGGCACTAACACTGACTGAATAGGCCGTGTCTGAGATACAGTTGGCCTTTACAGTGAAAGGGTAATAAATTCATGAAGAAAACGTAATTGTATGATGAAATGAATAGCTGGGCAAAGAAAATACAATTTATTCTGCATTGTCTAGACTTGCAACTGTAGTCAGGGAGGAACTGTATCATCATCATATCAAGGACGAAACTGTCTGATTTAATGAAATAAGACATCAATAATTACATATCAGTCTATAAATAATGTATTCCATGAATTTATGTCACAAAGTTATGTAAACCTAAGTTGGGTTAACTTCCCGAAAGGGATCAAGAAATCCCCAAAAACTCACTGATCCAACGTCAGTCATTGATATGAGCATGTGCATCACCAAGTTTATGAACACTTTCAAAAATAAAGTGAGTAGTAAGCTTTGGAATCCACCACCTAAAATGACTAATGCAAAAAAAACAAAAAAACAAAAAAAAAGTTGCTCTGTGGAACCAAGAATAGAAAATTGTGAGTATGAGTAATATCTGGTGGTGTTTCCCTCCCAGGTCTTGATTCAGATTTTACAGGCTCTTATTCCACATGGGCCCTCATATTGTTTTTGAACTGGTGTTAATCAAATACTAAGTGAGATCCGGGAAAAACATGGCTGCCCATTGGCATTGTTGTGGCTCTGTGAATCACTTCACAGTTTCTTTCTCAAAGAACGCTTTGATGAGATGGAAAGCGAATGAGGGAGCACTGAGTCAAGAGAAGGCGTGAGGGAGGAAAAGGGGAGGAGGGGGAGGATGCTGCGAGGAGAAGAAAGGAGAGGGAGGGAGGGCAGAATCACGGCTGTATTGTTGTGTGTTTTCCCACCGCCAACAGCAGAGGAAGTGGAACGGAGCAGCTAAATATACAAACAGCACAATGAGGCAGCGAGCGTGGAGCAGCTGTGGAACACGGCTGTCACCAGGTTCAGGAGTGTGAAACACTGAGGGCCGCCTTTTAGTTATACAGGAAGAGCTGACTGAGAGTACACGCTGCTCTTCAGATACACTCCCACATCCAGACGGTCAACACAGACTCACATACAATCACTCTGAGCTAAAATAGCGTGACAATATCAGTGGGCATGTCATATTCTTCACAAGTCCTCCAACCAAAACGACAGAGTAGGTTGTTTGTCAATGACTCCCAAAATGACATAGGCGTACCGGACCTTCTTAGTCATGGTAACAACAACACGTGGTTAACATTGTGAAGTGGTCGCAGTTTGGTTAGGTTTAGGCACCAAAACGACTTGGTTAGGTTTAGGAAATGATCATGGTTTGGGTTAAAATAACTGCGTTAGTCACGTAAGTTAAAATAAGTCAACGTTGACTTTTGGTTTCACACGGGACACGAACAGCCATCCATCCATCCACCCCAACCTCCTCCCTATGCGGACTTAAACAGACTTTATAGGTTGCCGCCTAACAATAAATGTAAATATGGGTCGTAATAAGCGGCTTGCACAGATGACCTATACGGTTGTATTTTTGGGGAAGACAGTGTCATTCTACAGGTTGTAAAGAGAGGATGGAGAAGACAGCAATGGTCTATGGTCTACTATGGATAGAGATGGCAATCCCATTCACCTCAATGTCGGCCGAACTGAGAGTTTTCACTTGGCACCAACACGCTACGCAGTGACGTAATGACCCTTCCTTCTTTTTTAATTTCCTTGGTGGAAACGCGGGTCGGTTTGCTAGATAGCACCAAGGTTCCAAAAATCCTGAACAGAACCAGTTCAGTATATATATAATGGCCATAAAGATTTGAATCTTAAACAACTGAATACCTAATTGTGAAATTGAATCGCTATACTGAAACTTAATGTTAAAATGTAAATACCACTGAATTTAAAGCACTGAAGTATTTTACTTTGAAAAGCAATGATGAATTGCTTATGAGACAGATATAAGAACATTTATGACTATTATTTGCTTCCATACATTTTCAGACACATGTGAAAACATTCATTTCACATTTGCTTTTTTTCATAGATGCACTTGTTCTAAAATGTAAATCACTTTAAAGAAGAGACTCAGCGAAAACTGTTGGTGAAAGGATGCCCTGCAGGAAACGACTATGTTCATGTACAGTATGTAAGCTGTGACATTATGTAGCACTGGTATATTCTGTGTGTGTGTGTGTGTGTGTGTGTGTGTGTGTGTGTGTGTCCGGTTTCCCCGTGTCCAGGTCATGTGGGAATTGGACCTCTTGGCCACGGGAAAAAACAGGAAGAAATGCAGCAGATGTTTTTTTTCCTCATTACTGTGGCAACAGCGGATGCAGTTGTTTTGTTGTTATGACTTTATATGGCCCTGTACAGTAGCATGACTCGATTAGTGATAAACACATGACAGCACGACTGGACAACATCCTCTGTACCATTTGAAGGACACTTTTAGTCACAGCACCTGACTGCAGGATGAGTACCTACAATTTCCAGCACAGGAGGCTGAGCGGTACGGCTCCACGTCACCATCTCCCTCATGGGTATCATCCAGACCTGCAAACTCACAGGAGGTGAAAAAGGTGACATATTTGTAAAATGAACCCCTGTAGGAGGGTCGGGGGGGCATCCTCCCCCAGAAGATTTTTTGGGGATTTTAACATGTAAACGAAGCATTGTGGTGCACTCTGAGAAGAAAATAAAGGGAAAAGACAACATTTACTTAAGGCAAAAAAACACATTTATTGAAACCAGTGCTGTTTCCGAATTGAGTTTATTTCTTCATTAACTTTCTATTATAAATAGGTTGGGAAAGATTTGATGGGGTAACGTTAGGAAAAATGTATCACAATACACTTCAACTTGATTTGGCAAGTAAACATTACTTTAGCAACTAGTTACCTAACGTTAACGGCCGGGCCACACAGCTAACCTGAGCAGCGCTACACGTTCCTGCTGCAGCGCTGCTGCTGCAAGCTCCATCTTTCTACACTGAGTTTGCCTTTGATAATGGCCATCAATAATAGAATCTTTCATTTTATTATACATTTCATTTATATTTAGTTTAGACAGGAAAAGGTTAAGAGCCTTATGCTCAGTTGTAACTGGGGAGTTAAAAAAGTTTTTTTCGGTTTTTTTCACGTCTGTGACATATTCTACAGATATCACTATCTACACTACACTACTACACTATCTACTACAGTCAATATGACTATCAACAAATCATTTTCACTGTGTATTTTTGCTGAGAAGTGTGCGGAAAAAATAGGCAAGACTCCGAATCTCTAGATGAGCCGTACTGAAGACGCTTTGTGGCTGCTCTAACCTGTTATTAACATGGACGGTGAAATGAAAAGAAAGAGGTTCTGCGACACACACACGCTGCTCGGGTCAGCGACGTGGCCCGGCCGTTACCTCAAAATTAGTGTCCATTGTAGTAGTACCGCAAAAACTACATCTTTATAAATCCATGGAAAAGAAGACAATGCAGTTATCTTGATTCTGATTGGCCAAAACACTCGAAACGTCTCACCAAAGATGTTTTATTGAGAAGAAGATTGCGACGTGACAACAGCTTTCTGAAACGTCTCTGTTCTCACTCAGTCTATGGGAAATTGCGCTGGTCATTATTCCCCCCCCCCCCCAAAATAAAAAAAACTCTCCGGATCTACACGATTCACGTGAATGACATATTTTGATTCAAAACGTCGAATTTCACCGAAAAGCAACTAGTTTGCAGGTATGATCATCATCTGTGTCGTCTCCATTTCATACACATCCTCCTTCACCATCTTTTTATCATCTTCCCTTTAATCTTCCTCCTTCTTCCTATCCAAAGTTCTCTGCTCCTCTTCCTCTTTTGCGTCACAATTATTCCCACCATTAGTTTCCAGTCCATCCAGATTACATACATTCCACTTTGGTCATCTTCCTAAATCTAATAACCATTACCACGTTTTTGACCTAATGACTTCGATGAAATCATATGAGGCCAGCTGAATCAAAACTACCACGAGAAGATGAGAAGACTTATCAAATGTGCTGTCCTTTTCTCTCTCCCTGCTCCTTATGAGGACCAAAACACTCATGCTGTTTCTAAAGCCTCCCGCCTGCTGACCAAACTGCTCTCACCAGGACGATACCAGTGGTCGCTTTTTCTCACTGTGCTGGAGTAATGAGATACTGTGGTTTCCATAATCATATATTTGCTTTGTTTTCTATCAATATGTTTTTTCTTCCACAGGAAAAAGTGAACATATAGCTGCATCCACTCCAATAATCCTATATTCAAAGCAGGTTCAGCAGAGGCAGGGGGTATAGCTCAGTGGTAGAGCATTTGACTGCAGATCAAGAGGTCCCCAGTTCAAGTCTGGGTGCCCCCTAAAATGTCTTTGTTATTATAAAGCTCTATCATGGTCAGGATGTGACAGCCACATTCAAGCATGCGTTTTGAACTGGTCTGACTGGACCAGCTGTGCCCATGGGCCTCCAGCTCTATAGATGTCACAAAAACAACTCAATACACAGGCAGCATGTACGGCTCCTGCTAAAAGACGAAGACATCCAGTCCCAAAGAGGCAATGAACTGTCCTGTACAACTAGTCGAAGTGATATATTGACAGTCTACCTGTTGAGTATCAATCATGCAACCCCATATAGACTTTGAGGTTTGCTGTAAATAGACTGCAGTGTCGTTGCAGAGAACAGTGGCTGTTATCAGCTTGAATTCAATGGAACTGAGCAGAATGACCATCCATATGAGGGGTTATAGCTTAGTGGTAGAGCATTTTACTGCAGATCAAGAGGTCCCCAGTTCAAATCTGCGTAACTCCTGAGCTTCCCTAGTGGTTAAATTGCTTTAGTCAGGAAGTGGCAGCTTTGATCCCAACATTTATGCTTAAATGTCTTGAACTGGGTTCACTGGGCTAGACGTGAACGGTGGCGGTGAAACGTTTGTAGTGCTGTAGAAAACAGCAGATGTCAGCAGCTGAAATTCCTGTCTTACAATGGAATTTATTGCTCTCCATTCATGTGCTCGGCATGTTCTGGACCTGTTTGCTTAAATATGTGACATTCTTACTTGCCATCAGATCAGTGGAAGAACTGTGCTTGGATTGAGGTGAACCCACATTGCGAACGTAGGGGGCACCCAGAGTTGAACTGGGGACCTCTTGATCTGCAGTCAAATGCTCTACCATAGCTCAGTGGTAGAGCATTTGGGTTTTTTCAATTCAGGTTCACCGTGGCAGGTTTGCTGTATCGAGTTTAAAATGACATTTTTACAGCTACCTTTCAAGCCTATCAGAGGTGAGTTTCTGATACTGAAAAAGACAAGAAATCTTTGAAACAGATCTGGATTTTAATTGATCAGTGCTTTGCTGATCAATAAGCATATTAATGTTCTCATTTGTGGGGGTATAGCTCAGTGGTAGAGCATTTGACTGCAGATCAAGAGGTCCCCAGTTCAAATCTGGGTGCCCCCTACATTGGTGTTGAGTTTAATTGATCTCTTTGCATATTTTAAAGCACCACCTGTGATCCCTTCATTCAAGCCATCTGAATGCTGTACGTCCTGAACTAGAGTGACTGGATAGTGTATATATGATGAGATGAATATACATGAACATGCAGAGGAGTGGCTTATGCTGCAAAAGTGCTTTTAGAGGTTCATAGACCTCTGTCATGTGCTCAGAGGGAGAAGAAGACGACACTTGTTTTAAAATAAGTCATGTGACTTTCTGCATGTTGATGTTCATTGCTGGTTAAATTACCAGTGAAACAATGTGTCAGAATGTAGGCCAAATGTTTGCTGATCAATAAGAATAACACACATACTTGCAGCAGTAGAGATGTTTTTTCACTAAATGGCTGTGCAGGAAAAGTTAGAGCATACCAAAACAAACGTTGCAGGAGTTTTTGCTGTTGTTGTTGCATGTTATAGCATATGTGCATCATCTGAATAAGTAAAGAAAACGTCCAACGTTATTGTCACCTGAAGAGTTCATGACTCTCCAGCGTATCATGACTGTTGGAGGAGAGAATAAGAGAGAGTGACAGCAAATATGTGTGTGAGCGAGAGAGACGTTTGACCTTTGACCCCCTTTAGTGTCTCATAACGTCTGACATGAAAGAGGAAAAGCACCTGACACACATTAGGAAGGCAGCATCTCCCACAACCACCCACATATGCAAACATACATAAAACACTAATAACAAGTGAGTGTACCAAAACTGATATTGTGCCAGTGGCATCTGTCATAAGCTCAACTGATATTTAAATACTCCAGGAGTTCAGGAGAGACGACGACAGAGTATGATGAACTACGGGGAAAACGTGCAACTCGGACAAAATGTGCTGTGCTGAGTTAAACTGCTTACATGGTGTATGTGGGAGTGACAGTCTGGTGTTAATGCTCACGAGTCTGGCTAATGAGGTGAAGGTGGATGCTCACTGATGTTATAGAGGGTTAGAGTATCAGAGAGAAACATGCAACGCAGAGATGTTCCCTGAGTTTCAAACTCATTTTACAAGAGAATACAATAAAGCAGAGGGCAATGTGATGCAATATAATACAGTAAAACATGATACAATACGATATTATTTGATACAATACAGTGCAGTACAATACATTATGATACTATATATGTTATGGTGTGCATCACATATCATACTGTGTCATATCATGGTACGGTTTCATACATGGAGTTGCAATTAAATACAATACAACGTGGTACGACAAAATATGATACATTACAATACAACATGATACAACACAATGGTAAGTAAGTAAGTGTCTCAATACACTTTAAGACAATTACAGGAAGATAATATAAAATATATAAAACATATATTAACCAATACATTTTTATTGCTTATTAACAGGAAAGGCTGTAAAAAAGGAACAAAAACCAGAACAAGTTGGCAATTATATCATTTAATAGGAGGAGAGGGAAAATAAGTAGGTTTCCTGTATCGATTTAAAAATCTCAATGGTTTGCCTCTCTGATCGGTTGAGGAGTGGAGTGG
The DNA here is from genome assembly GCA_008360985.2 of Macquaria ambigua. Lineage (NCBI taxonomy): Eukaryota > Metazoa > Chordata > Actinopteri > Centrarchiformes > Percichthyidae > Macquaria > Macquaria ambigua. The sequence continues at coordinate 124,662 of VMKM01001146.1, read as the reverse complement.
AGCATGGTAAGAAAGATGCTCTGCCACCAGTAGATTGCATATTAATCCTTGGAATCGTGAAATAGCCTCCATCCTGTGATCTGAGTGTATGTGAGGGGATGTAAGGTCTGAGGAGTTCTGCTAATTACAGAGGTGCTAATCCATGGAGAGTTTATAGGTAATAAGTGGCAGGACCTGGATTAAAGAGGGAGCCATCGTAATGAGAACATAATCTGTGTGATGTGTTCAAATTTGGGGTTTTAGTAAGAATTCTTGCAGCTGCATTTTGGACATTGTTCTGTCATTGTCGGAATGCATGAATGAGAATAGGCAAACTGTGGTGCAGGTGGAGGAAAGCTACTTTACTGACGTTGTTGATGTGTTTCTCGAAAGTAAGGGAAGAGTCAAAGGTGACATCCAGATTTTTAACTGTTGAATTATATGGAATAATAATAATAATACTGTCATCAAGGCTGAAGGTGGTGTTTGACAAAGCGGATGAATGTTTTTTAGGCCAGTTGATCATGATTTTTATTTTGGCTTTGTTTAGATGGAGGAAGTTCTCTGACAGCCAAGATCAAACTGTACAATATAAAGCTATATAACATAATATAATGTAATATGATACAGTAAGATACAATGTCATGTATCACAATTTCAGTACGGTGCGTTATGATAAAATACAGTGCCATTACGAAACAGTAAATCACGACACAGTACAAAGAGATACGATACAATACAATATAATTCAATATGATACAGGGAAGTATTATGTTATGCAGTACAATATGATGCAATACAATATATTGATTCAATACAATGGCAGCAATACAACTTCAGTTTCAGATCTGAGATTTACATTACAGCTCCATTTAAAACACAGCACAATAAAACCGGTCAAATTAATGTTACTGCGCTGACACAGGCTGATTACAGCCTGCTGTAACAGGTGTATACAGTATGTGAGCGTGTGTGTCATTACCATGAAAACAAACAGTGTTTGGGTCTGCTTGGTTACGCTGCAACATGACAGTGTCATATTTCCAGGCAGTTTTTAATGCCGACATTCCTTCCCACCTTTGAGCTCGTCTTCTCCTCGCCTCTTAAGGTGCGGGTGGCTCTGCTTACACACAGGTGCACACACACACACACACACACACACACACACACACACACACACACTTTGATCTGAGGGGTGGCTCGTTCAATTGGTGGGAATTTCCCCTTGTATTGCTGTAGGAGAGTCCCCTTCCTTTACCTTCCAAAAAAAGAAAGAAATCTTCTATTTCTTCTTCCATCACGTCTTCTGAAGCTTCACGAGGGTTGCCCTTTGGGGTTGGAAGCCTTGCACACTCCCCTCCTCTTCCTCACTCCCTTTTTTCTTCCTCTCCTCCTCCTCTTCCTCCTTCTCCTCCTCTTCCAGCCACACTCAATCCTCCTGTTGTTTGTCGCCCTGTGATCCTTTCACAACCAGGCCACCATGCGTTTTCCATAGGTCTCCTATAAGGTCCTGGTGTCATACATCAAACAGCCCCTTCATGCACTTTCATAACATGTTCACTGTGTTGCTGACAAGAGCTTATAGGCAGAAGGAGAGTTGAAGTGTGAATGAGGGTCCCTGTCTTTCTCCTGCATCTTTCAAGTGACCTGAAGAGTAAAAAGGAAAAAAACAAAGTCATGATTGAGACTTCCATTGGAGTGTGGAGCAATCTTGGCCTAACTTGTCTGCAAATTAGCGCAGTGAAGCTTTGACAGGATTTTCCGTTGTAAAAACAAATGAAGGCCTTGAAACGGGGGAAGCACCTCCTTCGCTGAGGCTCTCCACCTCTCTGCTCCCCTCAGGGGGAAAGTTTGAATTTTCTGCTCTGATTTCTCGCTTTGGAGGAATTGGAGGATGCACAAGCCAACAACAAAATCAGATTTAGAAAAGTAAATTCCCCTTTCAAAATGTTGCACACTCCAGCTGCACTGGCTTCCCCTTTTTCAAGTAAATTACATAAGAAATGTACAACTAGAAGCACATTTTTTCTTTTAGATCATGTTAAACTTGGTGACTAGTTCACAGTGTTTGTGCAAAGACGCATTTAGGAAATTAAACCCCATATTTGGATTAAATTGATATCCTGTAGAACATCATACCAAACACTTACGTAGCAAGAATCAGGGTTAAGTTAAGGTGACAGGGTTGTGGTTAGAGAGACTGTTGTGTAACTGAAATGTCACAGGTGCAATCTCTGCAGCAGCCATGTAGAGCTAAACTGTCCTGAAGAAGACACTGTGCTTTACATCCATCTGAAAAGTTTCCTCTCCTTATTCTTCACATAAACACAGTTTAAAAGAAAAAGACTGCAGGCTCAGAGATCTGAAATAACTCAAAACTTTCCTGCACCTGTGCTTCCCACCTCTCCGACTCCAGCAGTTAACCTTTCGAGATGAACGACTTTCAGTGAGGCACGACCACAGCTCTTTCCAGCCGGGGGTTATTTTCCCGACACGAGGGCAAACAGACAAAAACGAACTCGGACTCAAGTTTTTAATTTTGGAACAAAGCGTCATAAGTGTCACAGAAAAGGCACAAGCTGGTGTGAATGATAAACTCTGGCGCATACGCATGCAAACGGGGCTTGAAAAGCACGTACACCAGACACAAATACACATATCACACATGCTTGAAGGAAAGCCACTTCCCTAAACTTGCCATCTGGGGAAGTTTTGGTGGTTTTTCTGAGTAAATTTGCACAGTTGTGGTTTTTACAGAGCTGCTAAGAAAAGTCTGTACGGACATGAGGAGCACAGGAAATGCGTCAGCAGAGGAGGAATACTAACCTCTCAGGACAAACTCATCCATTGACACACAGACTACAGTAAATTGGGTCTGTGTGTAAGGGTGTGTATGACCCCGTATAGTCACGGTCATTGTCTCACCATTTTGAATGTAATTCAGACTGGGAAAACAGATGAATACTGAAAAGCTGCTAGTTGTGTCCCAAACATTCAATGCTCCTTTTTGTACTGAAGCATCTTAATGTTGTACGTCCAGGACCTGACTCACTATTGACTTGCTTTACACCTCAAGTTCTGATCTGGTAAAATCCAGATCAATAATGAATAAATGTGGGACAGCAACAGGCCAGCCTTGCATATTTAATCATTATAATTTGCACTGAAAAGATGTTGTAGTAGTTATGTAACAGCACTATTGTTGCAGCTTTGAAAGAAAATTGTTCAAATACCATTTCAGACCTGAAAGACCTGCATCTTGACTTAAAGACTTAAAAACAGCTCTGGTCTGTGTCCATCCTATAGGATACTGGATTAGGGTTAGGTGATAATTCAATATTATCCATTACTGACTTTCAGTGAAATCATATCAAACTAATATGATCTTATCACTATTCTACAAATTTCTGTTATCAGCAAGCTGTAATTGAATGAATTACACACACACACACACACACACATCACATGTCTCATATATATATATATATATATATATATATATATATATATATAAGCAACATAAATTAGTATTAGTATGGTAAACTTAAGTAATTAAAATAACCCAAACATGTAATGTGTACAGTAACTAAGGTTACAGATGTGATGGGTGGAGGAAGGAAAGGGAGAAAGAACCAGAGAGAGAAAGACTGAAGGAGAAAATGACTGCGAGGTAAAACTATTTCTGGAATGCACCTTCACTTAAAGTCTAACCAGGCACACACACACACACACACACACACACACAGTGACAACCTAACCCATTTCTACAGTATGTGATAAGGCAATAGGGGCATTGGGTTTCCACTCTTTCCCCACAAACACTATCTGATTTAGGGGACTTTCTCTCCCCTCCCTGCTCCCTCCATTCTTTGATATTAATACTTCATAGTGCGTGCTGCTTCATGTGTGTGTACTCGTGCCAGAAACCATATACACCTTATAAATGTCAATCCAGCAGTAGGGTGTGTCTGTATGTGTGTGTGTGTGTGTATTTCTATGACTATATTGGTGCATTTCTTTCTGTCTTCTGCTACAGGGTGGAAATTTGGGGTCTAATTTGGTCAAAATTGTAATTACCAAAAAGAAGAATTTTAAGTTTTATTTATTTTTACATTACTGTTCTCCGGGGGGGGTATGCGGACACTAAAAATAGTTCATACTATCACCACAGTTTGAACAGACACACAGCCAGTTAACCAGCTGTGATGTGAGCATACTCCGTGACTCCACATGGTCAGGTTACAGGACTAGCCACCACAACTGGATCTGTAAAAGAGAGACTGCTAACGTTAGCTGGACCCCTTCCTTTCTATAAAGAAGGACGAAACACAACTCTGTGAGAGCAGATGACTCAGCAGGTGTTGAAATAACATGAACCAAAGAAGTAACATCTAGTGGGAATTAGTGCTAACATTAGCATGGCTAACTAGCTTCCACTTTCCGAGTGAAATACAAACATACAGAATGATAGCTCCTCCCAATGCTGAATGTTGTAAAGGGACAGATGTTGGTACACGGCACATAACCAACACTATGTAGGCTTGTTGAACAATGGGGAAAAAAAGTTTTATATCAACGTTTATAGGCTATATGACATGCAAGTGAACGCATCTTCTAGCAACACAGGCCCTAAAATGTCAGTCAAACACTGCCATGGGAAATAATCCGCAAGTTTAATGGTTTATTCCTCTTTTAAAAAATGGAAAATGATGTACAATAGCTGCTGTATTATTAAAAGTGCAGAGAATTCAAATTTCACATCAACTTTATGTTGTATATTCTGTTTGGATGAGTGTGATTTTGATGTTGGATTGACTTCCACTCCCCCCGTTGCTGTCACATCCACTGTCCTCACTGTTTCCTGTTTACATGAGACGACTTCCTCTGAACGTCGACAAGACTTCACACCAAACAGCCACAGACCTGTCCTCTCTCTCTCTCCAGACAAGTCCATAAACAATACCAGAGGTAGATAAATAAAGTAACGCTGGCCTCTTTTCTGCTCTTTTGTCCCTCTGAAGGAATTGATCAATGGTGGAGAGTAATAGCAGGAAGCTGAAAGTTGAAGCAGCTCAAATGGCCAAATTTTCTTTCATCTCTCTCCCTTTCAAGATGGTTTAGTGCGTAATAAAAACACAAACGTACACACCTACACACACAGACACACACACACACACACACACACCCACACACACACACAGAAACACCATTTTAGGAGCTCTCTAATGTCCTGCCATGCAGGTGTGTGCTAATCTTCTAAATCCAATAATAATGGCAAGCCTGATCTTCATACGATCCCATTGAGATCAATGGAGCAGCTGTAGTGCGTGCGTACGGATTAACAGACGAGTATAAACACACACATAAAGTGATACATGCTGTATCTGTACCAGGTAGTCCAGTAAGAGATTTGGCGGCTTTTTTGTCCCCATTTTCAGGTAATTTGGTTTCTGTTCGGCAGCAATTTAATTGAGCGAGTAAAACATTTGGATTGTAACGGACAATTCACTTAGTTTTTACCATTTAGATGTTGCTGCTCATCTCACTCTTGGGGTAGGTTTTGACAGGGTCATTTTCCCTCAAACCTCCAACCGATCCATCTTCCATTTCCTCGACTGTTAGCTGCTAGCGGCCATTTGTTACTATTAGTACCATTTGTATTTATTTTCTCTTCCACATAAGTTTGGCTAAACTGGAGGTTTGTTTAAAACCTGTGTGATCATCCAATTCCTTGTGTTTCTTGACCCGCTGGACTCCTTAATAGCAATGTCACCGCATTCCCAGATCTCAGCAATCAAAGGTACCCAGTGAAGACTTTGACCAGGTTGCATGAAACTAGAATTTTCTTTAAACCTGCATTGCAGCATTGATTTTGGATCAAAAACAGCTCAATTTTTCTCACCTGGATCTTACTCTAATGGAAAGAATGGAGTTCCTGCGGATCTCTTATGGTGGCCTCACGGGGGATTGTAATTGCTTTTTAATGTGAATATTTCATGCCTCAATTAAAACCACAACAACATGAGCAAGGTGAAAGACAAAAACAGGTACTCATAAATATTAGGGGCGTTTTTGTCCATAACATTTTCAATGTCATGGGCGTTTAACAAAGTTACAAGGACATTTTTTCCCTCCCAAGTCTCAATTACTATCTGACAAACACACACATACATCCTAAAATAGTATTCTCACACACACATACACACACACAAACACACATACAGACACCAGTGTTTCATGGCCCATTGTAGGTTATGAAAAATACTATTCCAACATAACAGATGGGGGGAATTTACAGCACTGAGACAATGGAAGAAAAGGAGGGATTCAAAGGCACTGACATCACTAACTAAACCCCTGAGAAGTGTATGAACGTGTGAAAGAAGGAGGGGTAGGAGAGGAATACTGGGAAAGGGATGGTAAAAAGAATGACGTCATAAGTCTAGCAGGATAATTTCATAATTCCTTTAATTGGATTGTAGTGGTTGAGGTTAAGAAACATGACTGGCTTTGGAAAGAAGGAGGACAGAGATGGAAGAGGTGACGAGAGAAGAGAAGGTGAGGGAAAGGGACTGATTGAAAAGGGGCCAGGAGAGGAAGGAAGGAAAGGAGATCATGATGATAAAAAAGAAGAGAAAAATCAAGAAAAGGGAATGAAAAACTAGGCAAAGACGTGATACAGAGAATGATGGATGGAAAGATAGAAGAAGCAAGTAAGTAAAAGGAAGGATGATGGGAGGACAGCCTGCAAAGGACCAAAGGAAAGAAGCCGCAAAGAAGGTATAGCAACAGAGGGAAGGAAGAAAGGAGGAAAAGTGAAGTTAAGTGAAGGGATGAAGGAGAGATGACACTAAGCAAGATGGCAAAAGAAAAAAGGGGAGAGGAAAAAGAAAGACTGAAGGAAAAATGATGGAGGGATGGATGAAAGTAGGGATGAGAAAGTAAGGAGGGAGCAGTGAAGAGGGCTGGGGGAAAAAGAAAGAAAGAAGGAGAGAGAAGAGAGGGAGCAACCAGGGAAAGGAAAGAAGAAGAGGGGAAAAAGAGGGAATGAAAGAGGGCACAAAGAAGGGAAGGGGGAAAGGGGAAAATCCAAGTTCCACATTAAACCACAGTTGAGAAAGTAACACCGCAGCTCTTTCATCAATGGTTTGGTGTGTGTTCCTGTGTGTAAAAGTGTGCATGAAGCTCTGTAGCTGCATGCCTGATGTGACGTGTGTGCATGTGTCTGGTCGCAGCCCGAGGGCATGACTGAGTGAATGACTAATTGTGCCGTCTGCTCGCCATAATACACACACACACGCACACACACTGAGATTATGCAATCACCATCAGGATAATCTCCTTGGCCCGGTATTTTTTTCCCCCTAGAGGATGAATATCGACACGTCTAGATTACTCTCTCGTCTCTGCTTACCTAATCCCTGACCCCTTCTTACATACACCATCCATGCATTCATCCCTCACTCCATTCCCATGGTCACTCAGCACAGAATAACTAATCCCACACTTCTTGGAAAATTCCCATTTCTCCCGCCATCAGTGAGCTGTTTGGTTTGAATCCAAATTGCATTACAAAAAGATTTGGTCATTTTTAACACTTACATGTTGTCTGCTGAAGTTGGATATTATGTAATGGGTGGGCCACTCGTAGGACCTTGTCAACTCACAAGAGTGTTTATGGCAGCAAAAGTTTACACCATTGCACCAAATGCTCTGGGAGGAGAACTCGGCATACATTTGTACAACCCTTTAATGCCGGGTTCGTTTTGGTTACACTCACACAGTCTGCTGTTGACCAACAGCAAACCTGTCAAAACCATAGACTGCATATAAAGACAGACGACGCATGTCATCTTCCTCCTAATGTACAAAAATGAAGCCAAAATATCCCGGATACGGGAGCTGCCATCTTGTGCTGGTGACGTCACTTGGAGCCAGAGTCTGCTCGGTAGTAATGCATTGAGGTCCCGCCCATACACCTGCCCGAACCAATGCTCGAGGACACTCACAGTTGTCAATCATGACGTCACACCCCCTTTTTATAGCATCAAATAACTAATTATCAGAAACATTAACACTTGAACAAACATCAGCGTGATAAGAACTACCTAAAATGACCAAAACCATCTTTGGGAAAATTTTATTTGACTTCTTGACTACTTTGATTTTTCAGTTTGGCCCATGTCCCATCCGCTAACATGGAGGGGGCGGGGCTTATGACCTATACTGCAGCCAGCCACTAGGGGGCCATCTAGATGTTTTGGTTTCACTTTTGGGAGCTGTCATGTTGTCCATCTTTATATACAGTCTATGGTCTAAACAGCGTTGACCTCCAAGGCCAAATCTGAGGAAGCTGTCTTTAAGCTAATGCTGTTTCTTTCCTCTTTCTTCTGTCTTTATACCCTGTGCTACCCACAAAACCAACACGATTCCACTGCACTAACTGTTCAAAAATATTGGGTTAATAAATAGATAGCAAGTATCTCATAGTTTATCGTGGTATAATTTAATAATCTAATGTTTCTAGCAGGGGTGTGAAATAATTATCCTCAATATCTATATATCTCTATAAAAATATATGACCGTTGAAATGGGTGCTTAGTGATAGACAGGGAGGATTAAGAGAAGAGGATCAGGATTGTTCCTTAATCTGTAATAATGTTGAAACTGGTATATGTTGAAATTACCTTCTCTTGCAGTGGTCTTGCAGTATACAGTATAATATTCTAATGTACTTTGATGTGGCCTGTTTCTGTTTGCTGTTGCCACAGCCTAATGTATTTATGGGGATCATTAAAGTTTTATCTTACCTCTAATCTCATGAATAAAGGCTTTAAAAAAAGTTAGTTTGCTGTGGTGGCCAAAGTCCCCACTGTTTGATGTCGAGCGAGACCCTATTATCATTCCTCACACAAACACAGATATGGGCAAAATAGTAATATCCACTTGTTCCTCATTCGTGGGGCTGAAGGGGCAGCGTGATCTGGGACACACACACACACACACACACACACACACACACACATCTGGACCATAGCCTTCAGATGAAGGGTTAACCTCTTCTTCGCCACCTGCTTCCTCCCTCCTCCATGGCTGTTCGTTTTTTGCAAACCCAGCGTGTTCTGTCGTCTTCTGTCTTTCTCTTATTGTCTCCATCAATAACTAAGTGAGCTGACATCATAGCATCATGGTTACCTCCTAACAATATGAATGGTTCCTGCCATGGCCGTCTGTTATATAAAAAACTTTCATCTGTTTTAGATATTTCAGTTGATGCATTTTTTTCCATTCAATTTAGCTTTTTCTGATCTGCCACCTCTGTAAGTTTAGGCAACTAAAATTACTTGGGACAGGGAAAGATCCTGATCCTGGTGCAGGAAACAAGATGTCTCACTACTCCCACCTTTGCTACTTTGAGAGGACAGTAATTACTCTCACGGCTGTAAGAGGTCCTTGCCAGGAAAATGTCATTGTCATTTTTCTGCTGCAGACAGTCTAACAGAATCAGAGCGATTTGTTGGAGCAAACAGGACCAAAAACCTGCAGTCATGTTGCTGAATTGATCCAAAATGCACCCAGACTCCAATATAAAGAACTGATTTAAACAACTGATTGTATTTACAACATTTTTACAACAACGTGTAGTATCTACAGTTGGTTAAGCTCACTGAGTTTTAAGCTTTGTGAATATATATGTAATTCCATGATTTTAGAAATTCTCGTCACAAATTAGGATATACAGCAGAATATGGAAATTTTCAAAGTCAATTTGGGGTAATAAACTTCTCAAGAACATTTATCAGTTGGAGAATGAAAGCAAAAGTAAATCTTTCTCTCTCTCTCTTATTATCTGCACTATATGAGGACACTTTCTATGAACATACATCCACACACACACACACACACACACACACACACAGTTATTTGAGGATGCTTGCCATTAACTGTATTTCTGGATTTAGAAATGATTAAACATGCTTAGACATACACAGAGGTCTCAACTGACATCTATCACACGGTCTTTTCTTTTATGTGACATGTCAGTGATGTTTATGATCGCTGGCAGCATTTTCACCTCCACATCTCTTTACGTGTGTGTGCGTGTTTGTAGGTGTGTGTGTGTGTGTGTGTGTGTGTGTGTGTGTGTGTGTGCTGAGCGGTGCCAGATGAAAATGGAGAGTCAGCCACAGTTCAGGTAGCACTGAAACACAGCGCAACAAGTGAAAATCAAAACATGGACAGCTGGTCCCACACACAGAGTGGAGAGTTTACTCTGGAAGAGTTAGCGCAGACAAACGCAAACTGAACAGGAACACAGATGAGGGCGATATGAAGAGGTGACAGACGGGGCAGGAACGGCCAGGAAGGAGAAGAATAGTTCATAGCTACTGTAAACCTGGTGCACTTTCATTGATCGTAGGGGTGGAAGTAAAGCAACCGTAAAATAACATGTTTGAATGGTCTTTAATGTGATTAACCACCAGCGTTTCATGCAAATAAATGTCTGTTTCACAACTCAGCAGATAAGCAAACACTAGCTAGTAATTTTAGCTACATGAAAGCAGAAATAACAAGCAACATGGCATCTTAGACATATATATACATAACACAATGAATAATCTTGACATGCCTGAAAAATACGTTCCGAAACAGCGCCGGGGCGATCTTCTTGTCAAGACGACTCAACTGACGATGTACCACTAACGCACGCGCGCGACTGGGGTACCCAATACGCAGGTGTGGAATTTGGCATGTTGAGTTCGGAACGCAAACAGACATCCTATAGCATACTTGTGGGAAGGAATAAAATCATCACGCACTTGTCTTGTCCTCAAATCCTCTCCATTTTCACTCGGGCAGCTCAACAACCCCCACCCCCCCTTTAATTTTTTGTACAGATCGGCATGATTCACGCGTCATGTCACATTTTTAGGTTGTATATATACAAAAGTGGTGACACAATGATTCAATCTCTGTCCATTCAGCCCAGTTGATCCATGACAAGTTCAAAGGTACAGTAAATTAGCTATTATTTATTATTTAAACACTCTGTGTCAGGTCTGGCATACAGGAAGTGATGCGTGTTTATGCTTCTGGAAGCAATACAACTGTTAACATTATAATTTGCCATTGAAGTGATAATTAGCGGGTAACAATGTGATATATTCTTAGTATAACAAATTCCCATTAATGTGATAAAAGTTACCTACTGCTGATTTACTGTAACTTTGCCATTTGACATTTAATCAATTTACAAAATGTTTAGAATTTAGAAATTAAATGAAGCGTTGAGGTAAACGATTAGATTTTACTTCAGATATTAATATATATAATATTTTGCTAAAATGTAATAGTGTTGTATAGTAAAATAGTATCTTTGTGTACCTCAGTTGCAGAGAGAACCAGGCCTTTATTTGAAACAGGTTTATATTAGAGACAAGCCTTCATTTGTAATGTCTAGTTTCTGTTTTTAGTATAAATACTGTTTTAATGAGTAATTATTTCCAGTTGCTTCAACTTTGCTATAATTTTGTTCAGTGTTAATCTACAATGAAACCCCTGCATAGATGTTTCACAATAAAATCTGTATCGTGCTGCATTGACAATTTCCTTTGGGATGAATAACATAGCTGCCTGCCTGCCCGCCCGCCTACCTACAAGCCAGCAAGGCAGAATCTCTCCATTTTCAGTTCTCCACTTTTAATTTGAAACATCTGCAGGAAAAGTTGAGTTTCATTATTAGGGACCAGTCTTTATTTTATGTGCCATGCAGCACAAACTGGCTATTATTTGAGACTCAAATACCAGCTTTTATTTGAGAGTTCATATAATGCTATGCTGTTGCATTCTAGTTGGTGGCTCATTTTCAAATAGCACTTGAGTCGCAAATGAATTCATATAACTTCACTTGCAACATGTCTTTCCTGACTAGACTAGACTTGACTCTAACAGTGTTAGACAGTGTGTGTGTTTCAGAAACTGGTGAGATGCTGTAAACACTTCTGCCAAAGCAAAGTTTTGTTGCAAGTGTTGCTAATAGTCAAATTTATCACAGTGTAAGCCTGCCAGCCTCAGGTGTGTGATGCTGAATCAAGACACAACAAGCTGTTTCCGTGGGCTTCATTGTGATATTGGTCATTGCAAATGAATATACGAACCTAAAGGTTTATTGACCACTTGAGTAAAAAAAGATCTGAATGACACTAAATAAAAGGATGAAAGTTAAAAGAGGGATCAAGGAAAAGAAAGACAGTTAACTGGTTTTGGCAGCAGGAAAACATGCGTCTAATGTCTGCAGGTCATGGAAAAATCAAACTCTCTCAGAGGTCGTGACCCAGGCAAACATGAATGTCTGGAGCTTGCTTCACACTCTACATCTGGAGGATTTGTCCTCGTAAATCTCTTCCCCTCACACACTCAGACACACACTCACTCTAACACACTCAGACACTCACGCTCTCTCTCACACACTCCCTCCATCCATCGCGGCCTTTCATGTATCAATGGATCCATTGATAGGCTTGCATGAGTCTCTCTGGGTGGATCCTGCTTTTGGGGTTTAGCCCTTCATTAGACATCCTGACCCTACGTTTCCACACACATATACATGCACATGTAGCCATGCATGGATACAAAAATGTTTATAATGTATGTAAATTAATAAATTGCATTTCCCCTATATGGCCATTTTAGCCATTTAGGTTATGTGAGGTTAATTTCAAGGCTAGACTATAATATTCCAGATGTTCAGATATCAAGAAGTAACAATGGAGAGATAATTTATGCTCTGAATGTGAAGCGATCCACAGAGTGTGTTATTTTTTAGTGGGAGGGGATTATTCGGCTAATACCATCGTCAGCTATCCAATTATGTGGCACTGTGCTCTTAATGTAAAATTTTGTTTGCACTCTATTATCTTTGTCAGCCTTGGAATAAACTTACTTTAAGGGGAACTCCTCCGATTTTACTCATGAAAGCATGTTTGCAGGTTTTGGGGAGTACTACTGCAGACGTTTGTGCCTCCAGAGGGAGCTGTGTGAATTCTGATAAATTACCTCAAGTGATGTCACTTGAGTCAAAGTCGGTTGGGGCTACAAGTTTGAAAATAAAATAAAAAATCTGGGGATGTGGAGTTAGAAAGAAGGGAGCTTAGAAGATCCCTGTCGCCCACTCCTCATCTCTGCTTGAGGCTAGCAGCTCGAGGCTACTGTTAGTGGTGAAGTTGCATTGTGGGTAATGTAGGCATCGGGTTTTAACAAGGAAGAAAAATGTGTGGAATAAAAAAGACAATATCTCTGGTTCTGCTGCATCAATTTTTATTTTTTTAAAACTTTTTTTGTTGTACTAACTGTCCATCGTGAGTCCGATAATGTTTTAGAAGTGCAATGCTAAATCAGTGGAGTACTCTTTTAATAATTCCAACATGTAAGGAAGCTGTAGAGGTAGGCTATACCAAGTAATACTACTGAGAGAATCACCAGTATCAACAATAATACAATACTTTGCATTATTAAAAGTGGCTAATGTACTATCATGTAGAGGAGAGCCATGTGTCATGATTTAGTATCACATGCATCAGTACAGTAATAGGCTACACTTGAATGCATTTTTTTTACGATTCTCTGTTAATTACTGACATGTTAAAACACAGGACAGATTTTGATGGTCAATAATAAAAATGTTTATTGTGTGAATTCTCTGAACTGCAGACAGTAATCATTTTAAATGATGTAAACTCTTGTAAACTCTGTTATTTATATGAAGTATAACAAAATGTTTTATTTTATTTGCTGCTGCTCATCATTTTCTTGTATTTACACATGTAGGTTGATCTGTTGCCTTTGACATATAACTACTTGTCCTGTGAGTTTTGGAGTTGGACCTGGTAAGCCGCTAATGAATTGCCCTTCTTGGGATCAATAAAGTTGTCTGAATCTGAATCTGAATCTGAATGATTGCTACATGCACACACACACACACACACACACAGCAACAGCAGAGAAGAAGAGAAGGTGTTCAGAACATGATCTAACGTGAGATGGAACCTATTGATACTCAAAACGAGACTTAGTAACGGAAGTATCAATACTTTAGACATCAATCTGCCTATTTCTAGCTGTAGCTTAGTATGAGCCACTATGTGAAAGCTGGGTGGAAATAACTCGATGCAAATCCTTCAGCCACCCAGACTCGTACTTACAATCATACTGCATTTTTATCGAGGTCAGTGGTCAGAGATAGCCTTGGGCAGGTGGATGTTGTGTTTGCATTCTTCAGTGACATTGACTTTAAGTTAAAACTATCCCACTGAATGGTTATTTGTAGTGAGGGGTGTTTATAGTGCTGTGTAGTATTTGTTGCACTTTTACAGTTATATTATCGCTGGCAACATCTTGGTAGAAACATCAGGAAGGAAGGGAGTACAGAAATAGAACAGATAGAAAAGAAAACAAATGCTGTAAAATCACAATAAAATAATAATAGTAAAGCTTGGATTACATAAATGATACCACTACTACTAATAATAGTAGTAACAATGATTATCACAATCATAATTCATGCAATATCAGATGCTGAGAAAAGACATTCTGTAATAATAGGTTTTAAGATGACATTTAAATAGAGAGACAGTGCCAGATCAGTGGTCTTTGAGGAGAGTAAGGGGTTAAATGTAATTTAATCAAGTGACAAGTAATACTTTAACCTTTATTGTAAAATATATTGGGAGCCATGGATAGATAAGTCCACTAAATGCTCAAGAAATAAAAACCTTTATAGTGACTTTATTTAGTAGATGCTGCCTACATGTAGATAAAAACAATGATGTTGTATTATCCTGTTTCAGACAGGAGGCGGGCAGAGCTCCAGACATGAGCTCACAGGGAGACTCCCTTTGGTGTGGTGGTGGGGTTGAGGGGTGACGATTTGTGGTGTCTGCAGCACCCAGGTGGGGGTGCACGGTTTTGTAAATGTGTATAGCATCATACCTGTACACAAATGCTCAAATGAAACACACCCACACACATTTATGCATGCGCACACTTGTACATGTGCATTCATCCTTGAAAATACTCAATGTGCACACAAATAACTTGCACATATTTACAACAGCATGATAGTTTGATAGGCAGACATGTCACTGTTGATG
Source organism: Macquaria ambigua (assembly GCA_008360985.2). NCBI lineage: Eukaryota > Metazoa > Chordata > Actinopteri > Centrarchiformes > Percichthyidae > Macquaria > Macquaria ambigua. The sequence goes on along the minus strand of VMKM01001146.1, from coordinate 109,534 downwards.
GTTCAAATTCCCTGAAAGCTTAAACAAGTGGAGCGGAGAACTAAATGACGAGTTACCACCTCTTGCTCAAAGACTCAAGCCGTGAAGCAAGGCACCAAATCCTGCAGACTGTGGTTTTACCAGTATGAATGTAATTCATCTGCTCCCTCGGGTCATTACTGTAAAAAAAAAGAATCTTCTCTTAGTCAGCTTGTCTGGTTAAATGAAATACACACACACATGCAAACATCAGACATATCATGTCACATTTTCCCTTCGTATTGTCTAAACTCACATCTTTACAACCCACTGTTCCCCTTGATATGTCTAAATCACTGTCTGTGTGTACGTCTATTGATGTGGCAGTATCCATCGTTACACACTATACAGCCCTCTTACTATTTATAGACTAAAACAGTCTTATTATTGCAGCCCTTGTTTCACAGCATGTCATTATCTGCACTGTTTCACGGAGTTGCACCCATATAAATGATAAGATAAGATGCTTTACAATCTCACTCACTGGTTTCTTGCTCATACTTTTGTCTGTCTATATTGATAATACAAATGTAATATATGTTATGTGTATTTGAACTAAATCATATCCAACCATCCACCAAATCAATAGTCCACAATTTGTCCTTTTTGAACTCCGTTAAAGCACCACTCACATTAAATGTTAAGGCTGTTGGAATATTCTATATTTTTGTTATTGTCAACAAATCCCATGAAAAGACCAAAACTAACGGTGCGTTAATCTATTTCTTAATATCTACCAACTTCTCCAGTCTGCTTGTGGCTCTCAGCTCCCATTGGTTCCTACTGAAGATATATAAACATTTAAAAATGGGTCATGCATATATATCTTTTTATTGTAAAATAGCTCAGTTGGTCACTGTAGTTTTTAGCCAACATTACACAAACAAGAGATGAATACACAGTTCGTGCACTGGTGAGTATTTTCAGCAGTAGGACGGTGTATGTGGGATCAACACAAAATAAACTACAGTGCAACACTGCAGCTCACTGATGCATTTTTAATAGTTTTTGGACCACAATGGAGGTCTATGGCACAGAGAAATACACCCATATTTCTATCTAGTGATTTACATTACTTTTCCGTCATTGCATTACTCCTTCCAATTTAATAAAAGTACTCCAGAAATCTGGATTAGCCTTCCAACAGCCCACTTATCTCTCATGAAATAATGATTAACTGGGGTAACTTCAATTTAAAACAAGAAAAACAGGGACCTCATCAATTCAAATGAGATTAGAAAAAGGTCATTTTGGTCAGTTAAACCAAAATGGGAGTTTCATTTTATTACTATTACCATATTTAGTGACAATGAGATATGATTGCCAACAAAAAAAACCCCACTTTAATAGTTGTAAATGATAATTTACTATGACATTGATGCTGTATTTAATTTTATGGTTAAGCTGTACTGTTCTTGATAGTGTAGCTTAAGGATAAATGCTTGTGGCAGCTTGTGAAAGAAGTCAAACTTTGACACCCACTCACCGAGCAAAAAAAAAAAAAAAAACTACGGAGGTACATGTGGCTAACTCTTCTCGCAGTCAGTGGATTCTGAATAACATTGAGGTGACCGGCACTCATCTACCAGTCTACTCATCCTCAGGACAATCTGAGGAAGTGGAGATGATGTTGTTTGAGGGCGGTGGACCGAAACGAAAAACAACACAGATCTCCTTTTAAGGAGTCTTTCCGCTGGCTGCCTGAAACCCCTAGTTCCTCTCCTCCTTCTCTCTCTCGATGTCTGTCCACTACCTGTGATGTCACTGATAAAGAATTCCCCACTGGCGAGACTGCAGGGAGGCTTTAGTTAATAAGTGACAATATGTGACAGGGACTTACTGGCCCCTGTATCACACACAAATACACACAGAGACACTATCTCATTTCTGTCTTTCTCTGCAGTCTGTCTAACACACACACACACAGACTGAGACATAAAATCACATAACTGTGTGTAATGTCTGATATTTTATGTCATGCTCTGTTTGTTCCGTTGCCTTAATTGTACTCATGCTCATACACACACCCACACACACAAATATGCACGTGTTTTTGTCATTGCTTAAGCATAAAGCCACGTGGGGGCAGCGCAAACAAGCTGTAAACACAACACTGACATATTATCACTAAAGTTGTTATGGCGAACCTTTTAGCAAACACTTACACATCCAGCAGACACAGAGCAACATTAACATTCATCTGGAGTCATGTTTCTGGCCACCTGATGACTTTAAGTTTAATATTTACTCTTCTTTTAGCTCTATTTTCAGTCTCCACCAACTCCTGAGGGAGATATCTGGCTCTTTAGCTGCTAAATGCTTCACCAGCTAGTTGCTAACTTTGTCTGTGTGTCGTTTGCTGCTGGATAGGTAACATACTGTAGGTTTATCAGAGCTTTTCTGCTGAAAACAGCTGCTTGCAGCTGCTGGAAATGAGACTGAATCAGAGCAGTAAAGTTGAAGGCTGTAAAAATCAAAATGAATAGCTGAAACGCTCTGTAGAATCAACTGAGCGGAACTGCAGAGTCGGGTGATAATTCTCTGTGGCCAGTACTAGCGACACCTTTCACATACATGTAGTCAAAGTATTGATTAGTCTAGCTTGTCCAAAAATCAAATCTTAAATCTCATGGAGACATGAGAAGTGCACAATCTCTGTGGCATTGCAACATGATGCCACAGGTGTATGTCTGTTACCATAATACTCCTCCTCCCAACCCACTCACTCTCACAGATTTCGCTGACTCACCTTGATGACATCACTGCTGTGAGGTCAGTGTCCCGTTAGATTGGGAGCAGATTAAACCTGCGGTACGCTGCTGTCACACTGGTCTCAGGGTAGCTTAAGCGTGACCACACGGGGCCACTCTGTGTGGCTCAGACGATTAAAATGTGTGCCATTCTGCTGGTGATGTCATGAAGTTGAGCCCTGCTCATGACCCATATTGCACATCATCCCTCTTTCTTTGCATTTCACATAGACTCCGTGGTCTTCTTCTTCAGTGTGAAAATATATGTTAAAGGGTAATTTCTGGAAAATCATAAGTTTCATTAGTCCAGATCCGTCTTTGAAGTGAATACAATGGAGATGAATGGAAGTTTGTTTGCAGTGCACACAGCATTTAAAAATGATACTTATACCCTTTCCAGAAACAGTGTCCCCATTACACAACATGTTGTTAACACTTGTAATAAGGGCTATTTCTTATTCTTTATAACAGTTCACAGTGAAGTAAACAGTCATTAGGGGTAAGTGAGAGTTCTTTATTTTTTTGTAATTCAGGTGAACCGTCCTTTTAAGTAAACTGAGTTGCTGAAAATGCTTGTTGGCTGCTATGGAAGGAAAGTCCCTCCTGTTTATGCACATTCCAAAATTACAAAGGTCATTCTGTGTCGTCTTCCTTGCAGGGAAACAGATTTAAGGGTGGAAATGCCCCTCAGCTTTCTCATGAAAGACATACATGTACATTTGGGCCTTCTTTGGAAAAAAAAAAAAAGCTAGGAAAACATAAGCAGCTGCTAACATGGCAACTTTATCAACAGTTCATTGGAAGTTTCTTTATTTCCCCTGTTAGGGAAAGCCCACTGATAATCTCTATGGTCATCATCATGGTGAGGAGGGGTCGCAACATAAGGGATGTGGGGTAGTTTTTGCCAGTGATAAAATGGTTGATTGGACAGGAAAAAATACTGCTATCTTACAAATGTATCATCATGTCTGTTTCTCATTGTTTTCCTAGATATACATTTCTTGTAAGTACTGATAAGTTTTCAGCCTCTTGCCTTCCTTTGATAATTAACCTGACCCTTCAGAAGGGCTTTGGCTGGTCAGACTCTCTTCATTTTAAAAGAAGTGCCAAAAAGTTGCAAACTACTTTTTAGAAGGCATTCTCAACTCTTATTCTCTTAATTCTACAATGAGAGTTGCAGGTTCTTGCTCAAGAACACTTCAGCAGGGCACATTATTGTTGTGGGGGTATTTTGTCTGCTGGTTACAAACACTCGTCAGGTGGTAACCATAGATCTCTGGACTCCATCCCAGATTTAACCATCTAAATTTAAGCTTCTCACCAGACTTGTGCCATAAAATATTTAGTGAATGGGACCTAGAATAAATGAAGCAAAGCCTGCGAGCCAGATCAGGCAGACAGTGAGCTTGAGTGCGACAACCACACGACACGCTCTATTCGCTGCAACATATATCCGACGCACCCTTTGCAAATTGGGTTGCCCATTTAATCTGTTAATGATCTGTCTGCTCTGCTGTAACACTGCTGCAGATGCCTGCCGCTACTGTACCACTGCTGCTGCTCCCTCACAGTGGTCAACCTCCTGGTGGCACTACAGGAAAAGTGAGGGGCTCACCAAAGTCAGTAGGATACATCATATGGGAACCACGAATGTCTGTATAAAACTTTGTGTCAATCCATCAAGGAGGTGTTGAGATAGTTCTCTGAATTAGCAAAAAAAAACATTGACTGGCTGGTGGCACTAGAGGAAAAGTCAGGGGATCGCAAAAGTCAGGATTCATCCTCTGGAGAACATGAATGTCTATAGAATTTCATGGGAATTCATCCATTAGTTGTTGAGATATTTCAGTCGGGACCAAAGTGGTGGACTGACCAACTGACTGACATTGCTGTCTCTAGAGCCATGCTGCTCACGTAGCTAAAAAATAATATAGTGTATACTTTAACATTGATATAGTATGACGGTATGAGTATTGAATAGGGAAAGAACTTTATTTATATAAGTTTATTTTATCATTTATCGTCACTCCCCTATATCTCTGCTGGGCTGAGTTTGATGAATGTTTACAGTGATTAAGAGCATAGATGCCAAATATCAACTTTAAACATTCGATATTCATATTAAAAAAATGTGTTAATATCTGTATATGAGCTGGCTGAATGAACTTTCTTGTTCATCCAGGAACAAAACAAACAAATCTGTGTCTTGTCAGATTTGTCATATGTAAACAAAAGTTATCCTGTGTAAATAATCATTTCATAATGTTAAACTTACACAGTGTGCACACCTGCAGTACAGCGTGTGCATACAGAATGTCTGACTGGTGCTGCCTATTAGGCCTTGATAAGAGGTCACTGGAGATGACTCAGACAGTGTGTGTGTGTGTGTGTTTGTGTGTGTGTATGTCTGTGAGTGTGGGCAGTGTGTGTCACCGTCTATAGGTGTGCCCCCATGTCTGTTCAAAGATTTCACTCTCTCTTACCCTCCTCGTCTCTCCCCCCGTGAGCCCCTGTCTTCCCTCCTTCTCCGTGTCCCTTTTACCCACCCTCCCTCTGTCACAGTCTTGGTCTCAAAAACAAACACCCACCCTCAAATAAACACATTTCACTCTCACTCTATTTTTGATCACATTCCAACCCAGTGACTTCAGGCCAGAAATGGGAAAGCTTGTCTGTGTGTGTGTGTGTGTGTGTGTGTGTGTGTGTGTGCCCATGACGTCAGCTGTTTGTTTGCGTTCTGTGGTTGTGTCTGGGGCACCAGCTTGGTAGATAAGCAGGGTGGAAGTCTGTGTGTGTGTGTGTGTGTGTGTGTGTGTGTGTGTGTGTGTGTGTGTGTGTGTGTGTGTGTGTGTGTGTTGTGTGTGTTGACGTGAAGAGAGGAGGAAAATGCCAGACATGAAAGGGTGCATAAACATTTTTCAGTTGAAAGTCAGTGGAATTGGCCTCAGGAGTGATGAGCTTGTCAACTTTATAGACTCTTCATTGTTGAGCATCTGATGATTGAGTGTATTCCTATTTCTCTGTCTCTCCCTCTCCCCAGCCGGAGGAAACTGCTGCATATTGATAACAGACTCGGAGACAATGGGTTCAACGGGCGTAAATACACACGCACAAACACACATGTTCATGCACAATACATACATACACACACATTGTGCTGGTGAAGCTGAGGGGTCGGGGGTTCTGCCTGTGCTGCTGATAGTCTCCAGGTCTTCTGAAATTATTTATCAAATATGGAACAATCCGGACATACCAGCTGCATTTCTGAGCTCTTTTTTTTTTTTTTTCCTAAAATGATCCACTGGAATAAAGAATTATCCCTCTCCCTCCTTCCCTCCCCCTGCCTGGACCTTGTCTGCCCAGTGATAAGGTCAGATTGGGTTTATTTTGGGCTGCTTGCAATACTGCAAAGCAGTACCAAAGCCCTGAGGTTTTCCCTTAAAAGCATTTTGTTGTGTTTTGGGAGAGGTTTGGTCCCTCACATGTGGCAAATAGACTGAGGGAACAATTCTAAAACCTGGTCTCTCTTTCTGAGAGGTTTGATCTTAACTGGATGCATTACCTGCTATGGGTGTTGTGACTTTCTCTTTTCAATCAATCATATAAAAAATATTAATCAGCCCAGTGCCTCGTAGTCTCTCTAAAAGTTAGTGTTTATCAATAAGGTTCTCAAGTGCAATAAACTCTATAATATACATGATACTATATCATATATGTCTGATATATTACAGCTACACCGCTACACCTGCAGCTAATGCTTGAGTTCCTATGGCAATAAACACAGCCATTTAAGTTAGTTGGGCAAATAACTTGCATTGATGCAAGGACATAGATGTGTAATATAACAAGATGAACATATGAATAATCTTTGAGAAGGACTTCATCCCAAAAGGCTGAACTGCATATAAAATTCACCTCATGCTCATTTGACATTTGATGACACGAAGTAAAATGTCATTAAAGGTAGGTAATATCTACAGTACATGGGAATAACAAATGTTTTTATCAAGAGAAGGTTTGGTGAGCACACAAACTGTATTTAATCATTGCTCTGCTTCATATCTCACTGTTTGTTTCATACACATTCACTCCTGAGCACTTCGGTTTACTGGTAGCTTAATATCGCTCACCTCCTGCTCTTGTGCTTGAATGGATTTTCCCTCTGAAATGAGGTGACTGATGTCAGACCGTTTAGTTTGCTTCTAGATAGGCTACAATAAAACCCTGCAGCATCTTTTGGAGCAGCCTCATTTTAAGGTTTCACAGAGAAAGGATTTGAACTTCACTATAAAAGGCAACAGTATCTGCTGACTTGGTCTTGACTTGGGAGTTTGGGTTAGGTGCATCATTCATTTATTCACATCTCATTCTGTAATTTAGATAATAATATGATTTTGTGTTTCAAACATCATGGCAAATAGGGTAATGGTTTTACACTTTTGATTTGACTTTTGTCCTGAACATTAAACTGCCAAGTTAATGGTGCTTAAATGACCTTTTATACAGTGTAACAGGCCTGTTCGGCTGTTCAGGACATAATTATTCACGGCCAGATGGCTCCACTGTGTGTCAGCAGGCCTGAATAGCAGCTGAAGGGAAGAGTTTAATGGAGCGCACATATATCACCACTAGAGGGCGCCCCGTGTTTTGTTATTGTCAGATGCACGGTGCCATGAACCGCTAGAACGTGACCGGAAACTGTTTCAAAACGTACAGCATCATTTCTATGGTCGTGTACAAAGAAGAAATAAATAAATAAACTTCTGACTCTCTGTTATGCACTATTTCCTGGTGAAAATGTCTTTTTTTATCCTAATAAATAATCTTTTATAATTTAAAAAAGAAAACGATACACCATTCAGCAACATGATAGCTCATTATATTGCCTTTTATTTGTAATAATAATAATGATAATAATAATAGTTCTTCTTCTATTTCTTTCTCTTCTTATAATAATAATAATAATAATTATTATTATTATTATTATAACAATTATACCTGAAATTTACTAAATGAAATAGTAATAAAACAAATAGAATAAAAATAATACATTTTCTTGTCCACCGGGTCGGTCGGACTCGTGATGCAGAACTTTATTTTGTAAATCGTAACCGGAAGTCGTCTTTATTCCGGCTAGCTTGTTTCTGCTACTGTCAACATTTGTAAAGGCGAAACCTCCGAGCTGTCACGGCAAGCGTCGGTCTGTCTCGCTGCCTCAGTCATGCCACCCTGCTCCACACTTTACTTACTGAAATCCATCAATAACTGAGCTTCTGTTTTGGGACTTTGTCCGAGTTGAAGATGTTTGTGGAGATGTTTCTTTAAAGGGAGCTTGGTGGTCGTGAGGGCTGAAGAGAGGATTATTCATTTCCTGACAGAGAATTTGACAGTTAACCGCCTGGCTGTTGGTGTTTTTGTTCAACTGCTACAGACCTCACAACATAACGAGGTAAGTTAAGCACACAGGGTTAAACAGTAGCCCAACTCCTGTCTGATGTTGTACTCGCTTGGTAACTTTAGCTGTTAAAACAAATTAGTTTTCGTGTCTCGGTGTCCAATTTGCATGTGTGCCGCTTCGGGATGCTTTTGTCAGTTGATTGATCTGCTGGAGTGGACTACCGCTTAGTCATTTATGTACTATAGCTTTAGCTGATAACGTAAGCTAGTTACATTTCACAATTAGCTTACATTTTAAACAGTGTATATTACATTATTGGGCTGCTAAAAAATATGTTAAATTGCTTCAACTAGCAATTCATGCAGGCATTAACTGTAACTAGGTTAGTTAAGCGTGTAGGCGGATGTTTGTATATTTTCAAGGCTGGGTTAGCCAAGTTAACTGCTACTTTCAACACATTTTACTAGCGTAAGTAAGGCTAACTAGCGGACAGTGGTGGGATGTAACTAGCTATAAGTAACGTTACACTTTCTCAAGTACTTGAAAACTGTATTTAAGTACAATTTTGAGGTACTTGTACTTTATTTCAATATTTCCATTTTATGTTAAAAAAAAAATTTTAAAAAATCAACTAATAAATTATGATGTATTTCTATGGATTAAGCCACCCGGAAGTATAAGCGTTAAAGTAATTAGAATTAGCCCCACCTTTACCAGCTGCAACATTAGTGATGCTTACACATTAATGTATCAGTAATTATAACGCTAATCCAATAATATAATATCACTCATTATAACGCTAATCCAATAATATAATATCACTCATTATAATGCTAATACAATAATACAATATGTGTTATTTTGAAATGGGCCATTCTGCATAATGAGTACTTTTAAATTTGGTACTTTCTACTTTTATTTAAGTAAAATATCTGAGTACTTCTTCCACTACTGCTAGCTGAAATGTTATTTAAGTATTTTATGTAAAAATTCAACTCAAACTCAATATATTTATAATATATATATTACAAGACCATGTTTTGTCATTAATGTATGTTTTTAGTATTACATGCAACTGTCATGTAACTAACAAGGGTGTACTTGTGTAATTTCTTAATTGTTGTGAAAGTAGGGTAAAATAAACAAAAGCTTCTCTCTCTAGTTTAGCTTTATGGGTCAGGGGATCCCAAAGGACATTCAGGGACCATCAGGGGCTTCAGGGTGTGTCTCTTGAAAAGTGAGTTGTGACTTAGCTAAACTGAGGATGAGTTTGAGTGGTTTGTTTTAAAGGCTTCCCATTTTCAGTACAGCAAGTTAGTGGAAAGTTAATATTCAATAGCAGAAGTTAATTTTGGACTGGGCTTTAAATCTTACCAGATGCTTCTGATTGGTCTTTGGGGTTAGTGGCCTGAATATTTTTCATTTATTTATTTCATTTGTTTGTAACGGACCATTTGCAATATTAAACACAAATATTACCATTTGATTAGGCTATAATCTTTATGTTGCAGATAGTGTTATTTAACAGAATATTAAAAAAAACATTGATTATTACAATTGTATCAATTTTTATTTCATTAACTAATTCATAGCACTAAAGGATATTGAAGAAACAAATGGTTAAAAATTAATAAAATAAAAATTGTAAGAGATACAAGAACACATGACAACAGTTAGGAGAAGGCTGTAAGATAAAGATGAGTTTTGAGGAGGGATAGAGGGCATTTTGCCTGCCTGAGATTCTCATGCAGGCATCCTCGGACAGCTGAAGGGCCCGTACAACAAAGGCTCCGCAGCTGTGGAACTTCTTTCCAGAGGATCTCATGCTTGTTCGTACTCCCAGCCCTATCTGTAACTCAGCATATGCAGCATGGAAGAGAGAGTCAGAGAGAATGCAAGCATCTGGTTCACATTGATATAAACAGACCTTATTAAGTGGCTGCTCAGCTAAATGACTGCTCGTGGTTTCCCCTTCTACTGTACAAAGAGCTTGGGGTAATTTGTCTAAAGGCAGTGCACGCAGATGACTAATCTGCTCTGTATGCCTGAGTCATATTTCACTGGCACTGTCCTAAAGTTAGCCACAGTATTCAGCCATTGGCCAGTCTGTTTTTTGGATTGATGAGGACTAATTCTCTGCATTCCTTTCTTTGCCTGCTCCTTCCCACTGTATTTACTTTTTTTCTTTCCTCAGCCTTTCATTCCTGTGCCTTTTCTCTCCCTTTTTTTCTGCATTTTTCCACTGATCGAGAAAACCCTTACTGGCTTTTAAACCCTCAAGAATGTTTTTTTTTTTTTTACACATTTTCCCTCCTGTGAATTCAAACTAAAATATCTCACACACATTCCCCTGTTTCATCTTTTCTCCCCTTTGTCATTGTATCCCATTGTCCACCATTCATCCTGTCATCTTTGTTGTGCTGCCCCATCTTTCTCTCCACCCTCCCAGTGCCTTTGTCCCAATCTGCTCCAGCTCTTTCTCTCTTTTTCTCTCTCATTACCTCTCTGATCATACCATTTTTTTTCTTCTTTGTCAGTGGCCTGCCAGTGTCAGTGGTCAGGATACTGGACCGGTCACAGTGCCCCGCCCTGCCCAGCCCTGAGCAAACACCACCACTCTACATCCCGATCTCTGCTCCCTCAGATTTAGATCCAGTGTAGATGCCTGGCTGTGCCTTATTGGGCTCACACATGGTTGTACATGTGTGTTTGCATGTGTGTATTAGGTGCTTTGGCCTGTTTTACATTTACACTCATAGATATAAAACTGTTTTATGTTTTATGTTTACACTGCTGTCCATCCTGCATTAAGCAGTGCTCATACGCCCAGAAGAATTTCACTTTCATTTGTTTATACATGAATTCATTACCCGTAAATCCTGTAAGGGGAGATGAAATACCAAAGGAATGACTGAGGCAGCTCGCTGGTGTTCAGGAGCCAGTTTCACTCTCGAGTTTTGGTTCTAATTCACTTCCTGTGGGCAGAGTGCTGACAATACCTGGCATGCAGAGTTTCATTTGGACAAATTCATCTTAAGTTACCGCCAGATGTGATGTGCTTCTCTGCTGCTGTCATGATACAGGTCTTACAAGAGAATCACTACAAGTGTAGCTGTAATGTTACGTCACATGATTTAAATGCAATTTTAGCAGCTTGTGCTCCCTACTCTGGACGAGCAGGACCTTTTTTGTCTTTCTGCACAATTCCCATAGGAACTGAAACAGGTTTCCTTCGAGATCCATCGGGGGATGTTCCTGTCCCACTGACATTTGCCTATTGATGTATTGATGACTTTACAGACCACTCGTGCACATGGAGGAATCACACCTCAAGGACACATAGAGTAGGGCAATGCAAGAGTGGCCTTTCTCTACAGCCCTTCAGTGGAGGAACAAGGCTCTTGAAATTGAAATTCAAAGGCTCTTGAAATCTTTAAAATGTCTTGCAACCCATTCCAGGACAAAAAAGGCTTTCCAAGTTTAGAGTATGAATGGACAATTGTAAAATGTAATTTATTGTTGAGATCAAGGGGATAGGATGATTAGCCAGAAACAAATAGGGTACTGCTGCAGAATAATGTAGGATGAGATCAAAGATTTCTACAGTGTTTTAGTGGAAAAATTGGGATGAAGAGGTTAAATGAGAGAAAGAAGAAGGGGAAAAAAGAAAAAGAGCAGAAATAGCTTTGTGCAGGGGTGCCCTCTGCTTTAATAGGGAGGGGGGTTGGTATGTTCAGGAGGGGAAAAGTGCTGAGCTAGGCTGCACTGAGATGCCACTTAAAGTGGAAGGGAGGATTTGAGGGAATTATCGTACAAACTGCTCCTTTCTCTGCACTCTTAGCTAAAGCCTCTTGAAGAAAGAAATGCTAATTTGTGTGAAAGAGAGGCGTTTGTTTGCTCAATACAGATACAGGCTGTTGTTGCCGTGGAGTCAAAATATTTGTGACCCTTGTTGCTGTTTATTTTTTTGCTTCCATGACAGGATCTGCAAAATGGTTTTAATGCATGTTGTAATTTAAACATTTTGTTCTCAGTTTTTTTTTTTTTTTTTTTGAAATACTATCTTTGGGAACTGAGGTTTGTGTCTGATAGCAGTGTTAATATATCTCACCCTCCACGGTTCAGTTGAATCATACACACTAAGGAAAATTAAAGAGTTGAATCTGTTGTCACTGACCACTTTAATATTGGCTGCTGGCAATGTCTAATTTATAATAATTCTGCCATTGCCTTTGTTAAAAAATCTTACATGTTAAAAGCATCAGAGGCTAATATGCAAAATGAAAAAAGCAAGAACTCATTTGCATAAACATCCTGGTGGTTGCATAGACACGAGAGCGAGAGTTAGAATAAATACACACATTTACAGCTGAGAAATGGCTGCTTCTTGCTACATGTTGTTATCACTGTTCCAATGCAGCGTTTTTGTGCTGTGTGTTCTTAAGTGAAGAGACAAGTGGTGTACAGGGTTCCCACGGTCATGCAATTCCTGGAAAAGTTATGAAATTAGAAAAACTGTTCCAGGCTTGGAATTGGTTTGGAATTAACAGAGTGTTTTGGAAAAGGTTTGAGTATACATTGTTTTGGCTATTGGACGGCATCCTTACACTTTCCAACGTACAGCCAATTATAATGTTTGAATGTGTTACGTCGTCTGTAAATGCAGGACCCCTAGCAGATCTGCCAGGTTGAGCATATCTGGTACCTACACTGAATTTGGGATGGGGCGCAGGTGAAAACCTGGTATGTAGGAAATTAACTTTTAGATAGGCAAACCAACAAAACTTCTATGCATCATTACTTGTAAATGCTGCTTAAGCCAATGCAAAATTAGTGAATTAGTAATATTAATAATATTTTGTGCTACATGTTTGTTGCAGTCTGTCATAGGACATAGCACACTGGAGTAAAAGCCTCATTGTTGTGCCCTATGATTGCTATATAGGCCTATCTATTTTAAACTACTTAAATAAAGTCGTGGAAATGGGGTAAAGTATTATGGATGGTTTGAGACATTTTTTCACAAGTGTTTTGTAAAATAAGACCTCACTTATGTAGCGTTTACAGCTGCTGCTATGATGATGTGTTGTCCTTATTTACAGTAAACAGAGAAGGCCTGTCTGCTGGCTGTGGCAACCACAGCAACGGACTGCTGTTAGGCATAATCATGTGTGATGTTGCTATTATTACCTGTTTACAGCATCGACAGATGTTCTGACCTCTTTACTCTCTTCAGTTTCTCAGCCTGTTCAACAGTTGCATGCACAGAACCAGTGAAGGATGATTTAAAAAAAAGAAAAATATGTGGATAATCAGTGTACTGATGTTGAGCATGTGTACTGTGGAAAAACATCAGAGTTGTGTTGTGTAATAGTCTCCCCTGATCAAGATGATCAAATTTGACTAAATTGAGCTGTGACGCCCTTTTTGGGAGTGGAGGTTTCTGTGTGCGTGTGTGCTGCTGACTTCCTGTCTCTATCTGTTGGGTACAAACAGCCACAGCTTCCCTTTCTGTCTTCTTCTGCCGCTCTTTTCAGTAGCATTAGTTAGTCACTGCTCTGTCGTAGTCCTGTAGTCCGGCTAATGATACCAGAAGGCTAATTCAAACCGTAACCAGGTTAGTTCTTCTGAGACCACAAGTCTCTTTTAATGGAGAGGAGGCACAGTAGGAGGTGGGACTTAATGTCAAGTTACAAGACCGTATTACAAAGCAGCTTCTAAAGGTTAGTGGATGTTCTGATGCTGTGGAGTCAAATAAATGGAGACTCTAGCTTAAGCGGCTGTCACAGAGCTGAATAACGCCCAGTGGAGTGGATAGACTAACATTTAGAACTTTTAAAATCAGGTTACTTTCCAACATCTCACTTTTAATGGCCAGGTGTCTCGCAACTTCTCAGCCAGAAAATCCAAGATGTCAAAAATGTTACAGTCTTTGTGATGATGAGTGTGTGTTCACTGACGTCACAATGTCATGATATGCTTAGCCACAACACTAGGATGTGCTTCAAGCTACTAAAAAAACATGTTCAGATGAATGACGTTCAGCAGGAAAGAAAATGCATCTTACAGCAATACCACCAAAATATAATATAATATATCTGTCATATTTGATATTTCTTTTGGAAACATCAATGTAATAAGTAGATAAATCTCTGGCTCTTCTATTTTCTTCAAGTTAGGGGTAGGGGTAACATGAAAGTTTGTTTGCCACAGGAGTTGGCTCAACAAGCAGTAAAGCTAGTGAGCTGTGGTTTATGCTAATCATCTGCACCGTAAGAACACAATGACAATCAGATCTTAAGATGCCTGTTACACAATGATTGTGATGGCAGCATTTCTGAAAGTTAGCCTGCCGGATGCTTTCTAACAAACATGACCACAACGTAGTGCAGCTGAATTCAGGTCTCTGCTCTACATCACCCCGCTGTTAAACTACTCTCTCAATAAGTATGGTGGGTCAGTTAAGGTATGCTGTATTTGTGTGTGTTTTTGTCACTCTGCAGTATTGTTTTGTACTATCCTGAATGTGTCTAACAGTGTCTGTCTTTGTTCTTTAAGCTTTAAGCTGTGTTCAAATGCATTTGTTTTTGTGTTTTGGTGTTTTACGTGTGCTCTGTAAGTCTCAGTGAGTGAGCAGCAGGATGGCTCCTGTAGATTAGTTGGATTACAGACTGCCAAGATTAACCAAGAGAGCATCTGTCAGAGACTCTGCTACTACCACTACTACATCAACTGCTACAGTACCACTACTATTACCACTACTGCATCTTTTACTGTACTGGTAACTACTGCTAGTAATACTCCTGCTGCTACCACTGCTACTTAAACTAATAAATGACTATTAGAACTCCTGCCTGACTACTGTTCAATGTTGGAACTACTACAGCTTGTAGTAGTACTGTAACCACTACTGCTGTTACTGTAGCTGCTACTGCTTCTACTATTTCTGTTGCTGCTACTACTTCAACACTTCCACTAATTGTGCTGCTCTTGCTAGTGTTACTTTTAGTAGCAGTACAAGCTACTGCATCTACCACATGTACTGTTGTTATTTACTGCTGCTTTACCGACTGCTGCTACTAGATAATAACTACTCACTGCTGCTGATGCTACAACCCTGCCTAGCACTGCTACTACTAACTAGCGTGCTACTAGTAGCTGCTGCTGCTGCTCATTGTACTACGTGAGAGGGGTTGAATGGCATCATTCAGGGTTTTATCATTCATCGTATTACAGTGGAGGCAACATGTATGATATATATATTATTATGGTTGCCACCTCTTTACAAATTGTTTTGAGGAAAACCCAAGACAAGCAATACACTCATACACAATTACTGATCATCATTATTATTAGGACTGGGACGATATGCTTAATTCCCGATTCGATACTATCACAATACTTGCGTTCCGATTCAGTATGTATTGCGATGCGATATTACGATTTATTGCAATTTCTGTTTGCTTTTTTAACACTAGACCATGGGAAAAAGATGAATCATGTCTCTCTCTGCTGTGACTATCAAAAAAATAAAGCAGAAATGAAAAAAAAAATCTTAAAAAAAAAATATATATATATATAATAAAATAATATTGATTCAGGAATCAAAAAATCAAGGGGGAAAAAAATCACAATACTTAAATGAATTTCTCCTCTAATTATTATGCTTATGTACAGTCTGCCTTCCTAGTTGGTGATGATGTGTTGGCAATCCAACTTGTAAGCAAACAGATGAAGCTGCTGGAACTGCAAGAGAAATCACTTTCAACTTTGAACCACTTATGGCATGAGCCTGAATCTGAATTGAATCTGAAAGTTCAGCTGTGCTGGTCAAAAAATAACTCGGTGGACTGAAAATAGTCAATATTTAGTTGAAGTAGTTGAAGTCAGTGTTCCCTGTAGACTTAACTCCATAATATTAAAATTCACGATGTGTGTATATGGCACCGTACTGACCACCTCCTGCCAGCATCTACTGATCAGAGGCACTATGCAATTTAAGGAGCTATGTAAAATATTGATAAATCATGTCTCATTATTTTTCTTTCTGTGTCTTTCAGTCATGTCTCGTAGGAGTTCTCGCCTGGTGTCCGGCGGCTACTATAACTCAGATGAAGAATCTGATTCGAGTAGCGTGACAAACATATCCTACCGTGAAAACCCTGTCAAGTACGAAATTCTAACTGTGTGTGTGTGTGTGTGTGTGTCAGTAGCTTGGATTGTATTCAGCAGCTCTGATTTGCAAACTGAAATGTTAAGCAATCTTTGTCCTTTGTCCTAAACCACCTCCCCCTCCTGTGTGTGTATGTGTGTGTGTGTGTGTGTGTGTGTATGTATGTGTGTTGTCTTATTATCGTCAGGGTTTTCAAGAAGAAGGCGGGCACCCGCAAGGCCGGCTCACGTACCCCCAATAGAGCCAATAGCAATGCTTCTTCTGCCAGCCCCGAGCCGCACATCACTGCAGACCAGTATGATGGTAAGAACAATACAACATCCTATCGGTGCACAAGTAATAATGACATCATATCCTGTCAATACAAAAGTAATAATAATAGCATGAATGATGTCTTGTTTCAGAGACATTTCAGAGCAGTGCTGAAACAATTAGTTGATTGATCGCTTAGTTGACTGATCAACACATATTTTGCTAATCATAATATCATCATTTATCAAGCCAAAAATGCTAAACATTCACTGGTTCCAGCATCTCCTATGTGAGGATTTACTGCTTTTTACTGTTTCATACCAGTGTAAACTGAATAATTTTCAGTATTGGACTGTTTGTTAGCCAAAACAAGCAATGAGAAGATGTCACAAAGGGCTGGCTAAAATTGTGATATGCATTTTTTATTATTTTTGCGACATTTTATAGTTTAAGGAAGTGGTTCCAAAACTGTTTGGCTCATGATCCATTATAACAAACCAGTCCCTACTTGCAACCCCCCGTCACTAGTTGCAGATGTCTACCCATTATGAGCAGTTAAACTAAAGAGGGATTATCTTTGAATCACTTTCAGAGGCCTGAGGAGGTAAAATTGTCAGGTATTTCAGAAGAAAAAAGCTAAACTTAGAGGGAAGTCTGAAAAGGAAAACATTAAATCAAGTCTTGCAACAAGAAAACAAATAATTAATTATTATATAATTATTCACAGCTGACTGCTCTCTATTTTGGTCTCTCCTCATCTCCCTTCTGCCTCTCAGGCCTGAGTCCTTCTCCTTCTCCCTCGAGCAGTCAGACCCAGCCAACCATGAGGACCGTACCCTACATTTCCACCATGGCCACCCCTCGGCCTGCCCTGACCCCATCATCAGCCCGGAGTCAGACGCCCACGCGCTGCCCCTCAGTACCTCCAGAGAAGAGCCCCTATGCTGGGCTCTGCAGCTCCAGCAGACCAGGATTACACCTCGGACCCAACCACAAGGAGCTGAGTCAGAGCGCCGTGGACAGCTCAGGGTACTCGTCCTCTGAGGGCACTCACAGGAAGCCCACAGCCGCAGCCGCCACCACCAGCAGCAGTAACGGTGGGGCTCCCAGTGCTGGATATAGAAGCAGAATCAGCAGTGCCTTCTTTAGTCTGATGGGTGAGTTTGGAGTGTGTGTTTGTTTGTTTGTATATGTGTGTCTGTGTACTACTATGTAATAATCTCATTGTTTCCTATGTTTTGTGCAGACTCAATCTCATTGATGGCCGCCGCAGTACAATCAAAAACAAAGCATGCTTTAGGTAAGTTTGCCTTTATATATGTGCACACTTATGAACAGTATGTAGACGCGTGTGCTTGTTTTTCTAGCTTTGTTAAGTGGATTTGTACAGCACGTGTCCATGTATATACTGCTTTCACATGCCAGTAGGTTTGTTTTCACAATCGATGCATGTGATTTGGCTCCAGCTTATCAAAATCCCTGCAAATCAACTTTTCTTCTCATGCCTGCAGCTAATACTTCATTCAGCAGTCACATGAAGAAGGCTTGCGGTCTGTTCCTCCTCCTCCTCCTCATCATACTTCTATGTAAGTGGCGTAAACATTTAACAGATTCGAGTTTGCATGTCATCCGGCCAATGTTTCAGTCATAACTTGGAGACACCTCATCATCCCCTGGGACACCTGGAGTGTTTAGTTATGCTGTGTCTTCAATGCTGAGGTCTTGTTTCCCATGTTGTCAAAAAGAGACGATTTAGTTTAAATTTAAATTTAAAACTTCAGCTTTTTATGAACAGTTTGGAGAACTCACTGACCTCGATGTGACGCTCACAAAGTTGCTAAAAGAAAATCAAAGATTTCTCAAGTTTTGATGATTGCTCTCTAGTTTTGTTTATGTTTGTGTGTATGTTTTAAAAGTACCACATGCCTTTTTGTAGCATGATAATAAAATTCCTACCAGACGTACTTTCCTGAATACATCTTAAGCCCGGTTCAGACCAAAGATTCACGATGAGACAAGTTGAAACTTGCAACTACTTGCAATGTGCGGAGTCTGCGACGTTCTGAAACCTGCCAGTTTACACCAATGAGACTAGATGAGACAGTGTATTGTTTCCATAGCAACGACTCTCTGTACTTTCATACTAACTGCAGGCTTTTCAGGCTTTTTTTGTAGCTGGATATAATTTGTAGAGTCTTAAAATATGAATTAGGATAGTGATAGTGAGTTACTTGCTACAGTTGCATTTCTAGTATTGATGAAATGGCAAAAGGGTCGAGATGACCAGCTGACTTTGCTATGAGCTGATTGGCTATTGAAACAGGTGACGTGCCTTACGTTCTAAAACCAGCCACTGGTGACTTGACAAGCTGAGTCTCAGGCGACGCCATCAGCCGGCTTGAGTTGAGCTGAGATGGGCCAGTTCAGACCGGTGCAGCTTTTCCCTGCAGCGTTCTAAAACAGTTTCATGTCGTCACAAATCTTTGGTCTGAACTGGCCTTTAGTCTTAGTTTAGTGGTACTCAGGGTTTCCCCCCAGGAAATTGGCTAGCAGGGGTTGTAGGTTCTGCCCCAGAATGCGTGTGTTTGACTTGCACAGCAGCACTTTTCGATCTGTCCTTGTGTGGAGTTTTTCCTCACACATCCCCCACCTCAGTGTGACTGAATGAGTCACAGTAAGTGTCAGTCATTACAAGTTTCACATGTTAGGGCCCTTGATCTTAGAAGCTACTTACTTTGTGCAGCAAACTGTCTCGGTTACTAAAGTGCTGTTCTTAAGGCACCATTCTTCCTGTTTTCTCCAGGTATTTGGTTCCTCCTTCCTTTGTTGGCCTCTCTCATTTCCCGCATGACCGTCACAAAGACCCTGTCGCAGACAAGACCCACAAGTCAACCTGTTATCCCCGCCACTCCTCCTCCTCAACCCAACACCGTGCATCCTACACCTGTAGTGGTAGGGCAGATCATCTTCATCTCACTGTGTGTGTGTGTGTGTGTGTGTGTGTGTGTGTGTGTGTATTAAATTGAAATTGATTGGCATTGGATGAGTGAGTGGGTGGATGATGGATAGATTACTATGGGTTATTGCAAATGCTTCCTAGCCTCTCCAAGTAACTTTAACTTAGCTACTGGGGAATTCAGATCCTCAAACTTCTTCCCTGTTGTGTAATGTGTCAATTTCTTCATTTACATTTTGCAAGCCTGTTCATGAACAATGTAGTATTTATTTCCTACAAAAATGTAAGAACACAGCAGAATTAATAGAGTAATTCAATTAGAATAGAAGGGAGTGTACGTCCATTTCTTTCAGAGAACCTTCAGCCATCTTTAAAGGATTTTGAAAGCTCACAAACACATGAGGAACTGATTATTGTAACTATTATATACTTACTATATATACTGTAAGCATAATGACAGAATATAGAAGGAAGACTACAATAAAGCATAAATCATAAATAACTAAAACATTTGGGGTCTTTTTTTGTTACCTCGATGTATTAAGATAATTTTTTTCCCTCTAGGATCCAGCCGTTGTGTCTGCTGCTGTAGAAGTGAAGATGCAGCGTCTCATGGTAAGACACAAATCATCTGCAAATTATTAAAAATTTGAGAAAATCCTGAGATGTGATGTATGAGCTCCACCAGCTTCACTTTGTTTATGCCTGGTCAATGTAACGAAATAAAGACAGTGATGAAAGGAAGGGGCTAAAATAACTTTGAAGCCTTGTATGTTAATGTAAGTTTGTGTTTTTGGAGTGTAACCTGTATCTGTGGTTGTTGCAGGAGGAGATGCAGCTGAAGCAGGAACGCCTTCTCTCCCAGGTAAAGAGGATCTCACTCTCTGTTTCTGCCTGTTTCTTTCTCTGTTATTCTATGTGTCTTCTGCCATTCCTTTCCTCTTGTACTTAACAAACTTGCTCGGTGTGTGGTGAAAAGTCCTGCCTGGTGAGGACAGGATGGAAGCCAGCCTGGGAGTAACAACAGGGTCAAAATTACAGGCAGATTTTCTAGCTTTCTTATTTTAGATTGTGTAACTTACAAGTACTGTGGAAGAAGAAGAACAATTCCTCAACTTGCTATTGCAGACCTCAAAAGCACCATTCCTGATTT
Source organism: Macquaria ambigua (assembly GCA_008360985.2). NCBI lineage: Eukaryota > Metazoa > Chordata > Actinopteri > Centrarchiformes > Percichthyidae > Macquaria > Macquaria ambigua. The sequence goes on along the minus strand of VMKM01001146.1, from coordinate 88,834 downwards.
AAATGAATTGTGTTACCTTTAAACATTTGAAATGTGAATCTGATTTAGTTAAAGAGTAACATGAATTTGGTGGTGATCTTGATATAAAAACTTTCAAATTGGTCTATCAGTAGCTCCTTGGTCCAAGCTATATCTGTCCATGTATTTTAATAGGAAACCATTTGTTTTAGAGTTTTTGCTGAAAAATGCTAATCAGCCTCAATGCAGGGGTAACTTTGTTTTTATTCAGGAGGGACGTCTCCTCTGTTTAGAAACCTGGCTTGAGAGTGTGTGAGAGAGTGTCATCTGTAGTATTTATTTCCTAGTCCACATGTGGTAATTTAATAGAGGGACATTAAAAAGCAAAACTGTAGGAACACATAGCAAAATGAATAGAGTACAGGGAACTGGCAACAAACAGAATTCAATTAGAAGAGATGGAAGTGTACATCCATTACCTTCAGAGAAAGTGTCAGACTTGTTGGCCACTCCTCAAAAGGAGTCTGGGAACCTTCAGCCATCTTTAAAAGATTTTAAAAGCTCACAAACACACAAGGAACTGATTAATGTAACTATTATGAGGCTCACTTACCATATATATTGTAAACATAATGACAGAATATAAAAGGAAGACTACAAAATCATAAATAACTAAAATATTTGGGGTCTTTTTTGTTATCTCGATGTATTAAGAGTCCTTTTTTCCCTCTAGGATGCAGCCGTTGTGTCTGCAGCTGTAGAAGTGAAGATGCAGCGTCTCATGGTAAGACACAAATCGCCTGCAAATTATTGACAAATATGAGAAAATCCTGAGGTGACGTATGAGCTCCACCAGTAAATTGAACAGCTTCACTTTGTTTTGCAAAAATGAAGCCTGCTCAGTGTAACAAAATAAAGACAGTGATGAAAGGAAGGGTCTAAAATAACTTTGAGGCCTTGTATGTTAATGTAAGTTTGTGTTTTTGGAGTGTAACCTCTATCTGTGGTTGTTTCAGGAGGAACTGCAGCTGAAGCAGGAACGCCTTCTCTCCCAGGTAAAGAGGATCTCACTCTCTGTTTCTGCCTGTTTCTTTCTCTGTTATTCTATGTGTCTTCTGCCATTCCTTTCCTCTTGTACTTAACACACTTGCTCGGTGTGTGGTGAAAAGTTCTACCTGGTGAGGCCAGGATGGAAGCCGAGCTGGGAGGAGCAACAGGGTGACAGAGTGACATCTAGTAGTGGTGATGGGGAACTGCAGAAAATTATTTGCATGATTTTGTAGCTTTCTTATTTTGGATTGTCTATTGTGGTACTTACGAGTGCTCTAGAAGTGCAAACCTCTGCATATCCTGAAAATTCTCCAACTTTCTGTTGCAGACATTAAAGGCATCTCTCCTGGTTTAAATGGATTTTGTTACCGTTAAATGTTTGAATCTGATTTTGGTGGTGAAACCATTCAAATGTTTTAGAGTTCTTGCTGAAAAATGCATTAACGTGCTAATCAGCCTCCATGCGGGGGTAACTTTGTTTTTATTTAGAATGAACATCTACTCTGTTTAGAAACCTGGCTTGAGTGTGTGAGAGAGAGTGTGTTTTAGCGTGACATCTGGGCTACCAAGAGTTCACTTCCCATCAGTTATGTAATGTGTAATTAGACCCAGGACACCTCAGCAGTAACTTCTTACACCGCAGAGCCTCTAGACCGATTTGAGCCATACTCACCTTCCCTGACACTGCCCAACACTTCTCCTCCAATCTCACCATAAGTCCAGTAATGACTGACCCTATCATCTCTCTCTCTCTCAGATGAAGGAGAGACTACAGCAGGACCTGCAGGATATGAAAGCCAGGCTTGAGGCTGTGGACTCGGACAGTCGGCTGCGTCTGGAGCAGGAGCTTGCTGGGTTAGGCAGGCAGATGGTGGATTATCAGACAGACAGCCACTCCACTGCTGCCAGCCTCAGCCTAAGGATCCAAGCTTTAGAGGCCCAGAATGCCAAGGTAACAGCGCTGGTAGAGATGTACCCAACTGATAGACACAAGATTTTTGTAAGGAAAGACAGAGGCATTCATTATTCCTGTGTTTTGCTCATGTTATCTAAAACCTGACCTGTTTCCTTTAGATTGTGTGAGTATAATGTGACTGCCTGTTTCTTGTAGCTGTCCCAGGAGTGGTCGTCCATCCAGCTGATGCCTCCTCCAGCCCCCTGTCCTGATACCAGCACCAACCCCGTCCACAACCATCTCACCCCAGAGCTCCAGCAGGCCATGGAGAAGTGGCTAACTGACCGCATCAAGGTGGATGGAGGGATGGATACTGTAGATAATTTTCAAGACCACCTACCAACTCTAAAACTAATTTAAATATAATCATAGTACAAGAAAATCTGTTGTTGCAAGGCTTCTTTCCTCTGTCATGTGGTGGTATCCATTAATTTTTGATCAGACTTATGAATAATACAGTTTATATGATATGATTTCAGTGTTAATGTGTCTCTATCTTTACGTATGTTGACACATATGACTTGGTGCGCACATACTTACGGTATGCACTGTGTGTGAATCAGGAGCAGGATGCCATCAGGCTTGGTGACAAAGGAAGCGGCTCAGACTGTGGACGTCCCATGGCTGACAAAATGGCCGACTTTGCGCTGGAGACTCAAGGTTGGGAACATCTCTGTGTCACTGTCGCTTGGCTTTATTTACCAAGAATTAATTATCTCTGTGGTCACGCTTGGGGAAAAAAAGTGCTTTTTGCATTTAAAACAACAAATCGAATTTTACCCAAAATATTTGGATATTTTTATGGCTGGGCAAACAAGTAAAAAAATCAATAATAATTTATTTGTCCATTGGTTTGTCCTTTGTTAATATTTAGTTTTAATATGTTAATTCAAAATTGTAACAAATTTCGTTATAGGTTTGGTTTACAAAGGGGTCTTATCATCTTGTTTCATTGTGGGTAAAAGATCATCTATGAATATCTTTAGGAATTTAACATATTTTAAAGTGCATGTGTGTGTGTGCAGGTGCCAGTGTGATCAGCACCAGGTGTTCAGAGACGTATCGTATTCGTTCAGCGTGTGTGACCCTGTTTGGATTCCCTCTGTGGTACCCATCTGAAAGCCCACGCACTGTTATTCAGGTATTATGTATTATTTGTCTTTTCTCTTCTGCTCCTTTTTCCTTCTTTCTGTCATTGTTTCTTACGATTATACACAGTTTTTACCACTTGGGCCAGAAACTAACAGTTGTTCCCTCCCAGGGCTACCCGGTGCTGCTCCCAGGGAAATGTTGGGCGTTTCACGGCGTCCAGGGGACTCTTGTGATCTCTCTGTCTCACCCCATCACGATAACTCATGTGACGCTGGACCACCTGCCGCGCTACAACTCCCCTACCGGCCGTATCGACTCCGCCCTCAAAGACTTTGAAGTCTATGTGAGTGCTCCTGGCCTAGAAATGCAGTATGGCAGCCCGTGACTGCTGTTGTTTAAAAAGCGATTTGCTGGATTGAATGTCTTGCATGCTCTCTGCTCTAGAGTATTCTGACAAAACAAACCTACCTAAGCTGCCTGAACCCTGTTTAATTACCAGATACAATGAAAAGTTAAAATAATAATCATATTTTTATTAGACAGATTAGATAGAGGCTTTAAAAAGTAATGTTGCTATCAGTCCAACTATGCTACATACTACTGCTGACAGAGTTTGGATGATTGTGGATTTGGCATTTATGTCATTTAGAAATAAACTAAAAGCAAAATGTTCTTTAAAAATAGTTACCTGAAGATGAACATTTTTGGCTGGGCCTTTTTGACACCTGCAATTGTAAAAAGACTTGCAAAAAAGCTTACAAGTATTGGCCGATGAGGGTGTGAAAATATTAGAAATTAGCTTACATAGATCGCAGCCTGCAGCCTGCTTAATGGAGCTGCATCTTACAGTGGTTATTAAAACAACATTATATTTGGAGAAGCTTTCAGAGACTGCTTTTTGTTTCAGTCATGATCATTCTGATTGGAAGATGTAAATCTGTTGGTCAGCCTCCATTTCTCTTCATTTTACGAGGCATTTTAAAGCCCTGTCACTCGAACCTCAGGAAAGAAACGTCACATAGAGGGGCTTACCCATTCTGAGTCTGAACAGTCACCACTCTGATATACCTGTGATTTCGCTTTCTCTTTCCCAGGGAATGAAAGATGACACAGAAGAAGGAACACTGCTGGGGACATTCACTTACGATGAAAATGGAGCGTCAACGCAGACGTTTAAGCTGCTTGTGAGTTAAAACGGACAGATATGAATACCACCTGACCTAACTACTTCCTGTCCTGTTGACTGTGAAAATGCAATCTGACAGCTACTGTTTTGCACTGCTTTCTAACTTCTCTCTTTCCCTTTTCATTCTTCTCTTTCTATTCTTTTCTTTTCTCCTGTGCCCCACACCCCCCTCATGCAGAACCCCAGTGACGTGGTGTATCGATTTGTGGAGCTGCGAGTCCTCGCTAACTGGGGTCACGTGGAATATACGTGTCTTTACCGCTTCCGTGTGCATGGACAGATCGCCTCCACATGAGACACGAGATTCACTGACGGCTCATTCCAACATATCACAAAGTACATTTGCAACTATTTAAAAAAAAGTAAAGTAAGTAAAATTCTATTTGGTCGTCTGAGGTGCGTTCAGGACCAAATGCTACTGAAAAAGTGTTGAGTAATGTCACTCCTGTGTGTCAGCTGGTTTTGCTGTGTTTTGGATTGATGTTAAAGTGACATAAATCATAGGAGGTTTTTTTGTGCACAATTTACAAGTGTTTCTAAAAACCAAAAATCTACCTAGTGAAACCATTTCGGAGCATAAAGTTCTGGAAACTTTATGCTCTTGGTCATATGAGAGTGCCACATAATCATTGTTAACTTTTGTTATTATTAATTATCACTGCTATTTATCAGGTTTTTCCTACTTCACACAGTCCTACCTGGGAGCTCCATTTCTCTCTGTTTTACCACTGAGCAGCTGTGCAGGGGACCAGCTGAGTGTTGGTGCCTGCACAGTGGTACTCCGACAAGTCAAAGGAAAGACAGGGTTTTCAAATGAACTTTACTTATCCAGATTTCCACGGACGCTCCTGGTATTTGAACTAGCAGCAACTTGTTTGCAAGCTTGCACCTCAAGGCTTCATGCCACAACACACAAGTAATGAAGTAATATTAATGAAGTTAAAAAAAAACCTTATTTCTAACATGCTCTGTTCATTTTGGGGGGCACTAAATTAATTTCAATATCTAATATCTTTACAATATAAAGATCTAGTTTGTGAAATTCTCAATCACGCATGTTAGTTTCATGTTATCTGAAATGGCTGATCAGCTGTTACATCATTTTTTACCATTATTTCTTTTCCCACCTCATTTGCATCAAGTCCCGCCCCTACTCTCCCTCTCATTGGCTAACCCTAACCTGGGCAACGAGTACTAGCCAATCAGAGGCAGAGTTCCCCGGACTTGAGGTGGGAAAAAAATGAACGTATTTATGACAGGACACTCTTCCAATTTTTGGTTGTTGTCACTGATGTTGTGACTGATGGGATGTACCATCCTATGAACAACAGGTAGAAATTAGGCAGCAGAGAATGTTTTTTTAATCAGTATTGTTTGTTATTGTTAAGTTAAATTTAATATTCCTACAAAAGGTAAAATATGCAGCTTTGTAACATTTATTTTGTTTAATCTTGTAGGAAGTTTTAACTCATCAGTTCTGATTTTATTACCGGTACTTGAATACTTGAAAACCTCTTTTTCTAACCTCTTTGAAAGACGTCATGTTGACTTCATGACATCTGTGTTTCTACGTCCTTGTACATAACACTTCATTTCTGTATGAGCTACGTAGCCAGGAAAGAAATGTGTGTGTTTATTATTGCTTTCCAACATGCTAGACACACGTAAAACCATCAAGTTCAACATCTCTAAAATGTACCTGTTGACACAAATATTGTTTGGACTGCACACAAGAGAACTGTGTACGTCAGTGTCACTCAGTCATTTCCCATGTATTGTTTGTTTGTTGTACAGTACATTTAGACAGGAGATGGTGGAGAAAATATCAGATACTTGTTCTTATTATGAAGTGCACTAGAGAGACTAAATCCAGGTAAATCTATCATTTCTTGCTAATATCCTCTATTAAATATATATTATAATAATATACTAGTCTTAAATGAGATGTAGAAAAAAGAGGCAAATGAGATAGAGAAGCTGTTTTATAAGACATACATTGGTGAAGATGAACTCATGTTTGTAACCTTTGTTTTTTTGAGTGGTGTGGGGTGGATATAAAATATTTTTATATAATATGTGCAGGCTACATGAATTTATAATATTGCATTTTTTTATTTAAACTGATAATTATTGTAGTTCATGCAGAGACGTTACAGTTCTAATATTTCTGATTGTACTTAATTCATGAAGTACCTTGATTATGCATAACCATTAATTCATATTTGCAGTGCTTAAGAATCTCTTGAACTTCCTCATGCTAGACACACTTTTATTTAATGTGCTGAATTGAAACTTGATTGGCTTTTGAGATGCAGAAGATGTCAAATGTGTGTTGTCATTATGCACTGTACACAGTACATAATGTGTCTTATATTACCTAAAAGAGGTGAAACATTTGTTTTTATATTTGAACTCTGTTGAACAGCCTGTACAGTCCTAATGCTTGTATCTTTGTATGCGTGCTCTTTCCTGAACACACAGTACAGACGTGTAATTCTCTTCTTGTTCGTGTAAAGCCGTACAAGCAACACAGAGAACAATGCTTTAGTTTATTAGAGTTAATTAGGTTTCATCTTCTCCATACATATCTGACGATGTAGGTTTCATTTTTCTCAATTTAAAACAAGCCTAAAAGAAAACTTGAAACAATAAATTCAGTGTCAGACTCATGTGTCAGATACTGCCTGAGGTGTTCCCCACAGTATTTGACCACCAATGCCTATTTGTAAGCCAAACTGGGATGTTTGTCTGATTTATTGATTAAAACATTGTAATATATTTTTTGTCATTGCATTTATTGTTTTGTAAAGTCCTACTTTCTAATGTTGCATGTAGACCACTGGGGAGAAAACATGCTTATCACAGATCATATTGATAGGCACTATGACAATATTCAAAAAAAAAAACTCACTACATTTCTAAACAATGAAAGTCCAGCTGCTTTTTTTTAGACCTGTGTCTGGGTTGAGTGCGATACCATTATAGTTACTTGTTAGCTCGTCAGCGTTGATCCCCAAAATCACTTTGACCATATCTAAGATACAAAACATAGATACATTTCAGGTTTGCATACAAGCATTAAAAGACATACAACTACCACCACCATTTTTTCACTTTAAAAGCTGGAGTGTGGGACTTTTGCATATAAACGAACGTCCATTACATTCAAGCCATTGCCAAACAAGTTCACACAATGGTGATTAAGCCTATCACTGCCAGGTAATCTCTCTGTATATGAGTTTTTAAATCTGGTGTCTGTGGTGACGTGTGTGTTACATTAACCAGCAATGAATGGTTTTGCCCAGAGCCAACGAAAGTTCAAAATGCTTGATTGTCACATGATTTATGTAGACTTCAGATAGTTGTCTTGACATGGCTCTGGTTTGCCAGAGCTTAAGGGGGTAGTGTCTTAGATTTAGATTTTTGAAATTTGCGAGATTTGTGAAACGGTCACAGTTTGGTTAGTTAGGCACCAAAACTACTTTGTTAGGTTTAGGCACCAAGTTTAGGCTTTATGGCGGAAGGTTTTCTAACACGAGACTCAGTTCAAGTGCGCATGTGCGAGAGTTTTGCAAATCTAGGGTTACCATCTAGACACGACCCTGAAGGGGAGAAACCGTAGCGATGGAGTAGGCTACAGCAACTAGCAGTCTGGCAGAAAAGCCTAAGAAGCGTCCACGAAAAGTTTCTGATGCTTCAGATAAAAAAGAAACTCGGCGGTCAGAGGAAGGATTACAGTCAAGGGCAGACAGGATGTCGCGTTACTGCTCTTGGATGGGTTGGTATTTGGAGTAGGCTATGTAGCTATTACATTTACTCTACCTAAATAATAGATGATTGTCTTAGAACTGTGGAAATTTGATGGGGGTGAGCTCCCCTGTAGGCAAACGTCATGAGCATGCATCAACAGTGTTTGTGTGATTCCTCTCACTGCCAGAAGGAGGAGACAAAAGTTCCGCACTCCAGCTTTAAGTGCCACCAAAGGTAATTGGGTAATTTCTCAAAAATATCTATATAAAGTCACAACAATTTTGTTTAATATATGAAATGTTGATATATTGTCATCCCATCATCCAGGTTACAGCCCACCTTTCTTTTTTATCAGACCATTATTTAATAACTTTTGAATTCCTATTACTGGACTACACGCCATTAGGCAAACATTCCTACACTAGATGTCTATCTGATGGTGCTGTAGCTAAATTTAAGGAAGTGATTCCATCGGCATTTAATTCAGTTCCATGTCTCAATGTAACAGATGACTCATATGCTAACTTTAGTCCCTCCCAAATTGATCATCTTGTTGATAGTGCTGCAGGCTCACTACGAATAATACTCGACTCTATCGCCCCTCTAAAAAAGAAGATAATAAAACAGAGGAGGTTAGCTCCGTGGTATAACCCTCAAACCCGCAAATTAAAACAAACATCGCGAAAACTTGAAAGGAAATGGCGTTCCACCAATCTGGAAGAATCACATTTAGCCTGGCAAGATAGTCTTAAAATGTATAGGAAGGCCCTCCGTAATGCCAGAGCAGCCTACTACTCATCATTAATAGAGGAAAATAAGAACAACCCCAGGTTTCTGTTCAGCACTGTAGCCAGGCTGACAGAGAGTCACAGCTCTGTTGAGCCATGTATTCCTATAGACCTCAGTAGTAACGACTTTATGAGCTTTTTTAATGATAAAATTCTAACTATTAGAGACAAAATTCAGCACCTCCTGCCCTCAGTTGGTACTGACTTATCTTCAAACACAGGAACCTTAGAAACAACTGTAAAACCTGATGTACATTTGGACTGCTTTTCTCCCATCAACCTTAGTCAACTAACTTCCATGATTTCCTCATCTAAGCCATCAACGTGTCTCTTAGACCCTGTCCCAACTAGGCTGCTTAAAGAAGTTTTACCCTTAGTTAGCATTTCTTTACTAGATATGATCAATCTGTCCTTATTAAAAGGCTATGTGCCACAGTCCTTAAAAGTAGCTGTAATTAAACCTCTTCTAAAAAAGCCCACTCTTGATCCAGCGGTTTTGTCTAATTATAGACCTATATCTAACCCTCCTTTTCTCTCTAAGATCCTTGAGAAAGCAGTCGCCAATCAGTTGTGTGACTTTCTACACAACAATAAGCTGTTTGAGGATTTTCAGTCAGGATTTAGAGCGCATCATAGCACAGAGACAGCACTGGTGAAAGTTACCCACCCCCCCAACCGGTCGAGGCAGATGACCGCCCACCCAGAGCCTGGTTCTGCTCGAGGTTTCTACCTGTTAAAGGGAGTTTTTCCTTGCCACTGTTGCCTAGTGCTGCTCATGGTGGGAACTGTTGGGTCTCTGTAAATATAAAGAGTCGGTCTAGACCTGCTCTACTCGAAAAAGTGCCCTGAGATAACTTTGTTATAATATGGCGCTATATAAATAAAACTGAACTGAACTGAACTCTTCCCTTACTTGTGGCTCTACATGTCATGAAGGTCGGGCTGCTCTAAACTGTTGACACAGTTTTTGCTTCAGCAGCTGAGCCGCGGTGACATCTCATCTTGGGCAGCTGTTTGGTCCTGACGAGATAACTCAGAGGCTGAACGACACTACTCAGAGAGAGAGCTATGTAGGACACACAGGTGACGACTGAGAAGGGCCTGAAATAACTGGGACCAAACTGCCTCAGCAGGTACTCGGTGAGTGGCGGGAGGTAGTGGATGTTGACCAGCACAAACACAGTCAGTACGATCTTGAATGCTCGCTTTTTCACTGGATGGACCTCCTTCCTGCTGGGTCCTGATTGGCGGAGGGACTTGAGAATCAGGATGTTGCAGGTTGATATGATCACTATGGCACTGATCAGGATCGCCAGTATCACATTCCACTTGAACTGTGAGGAGATCTTCACCAGACAGCAACAGGCAACAGTCAGGGCATTCACCACCAAGCACAACGACAGTCGCAGTTTAGGAGTCTTGAGCCGGAGGAAGACCAGCGGATGGCACACGGCCATGTAGCTGTCCAAACCCAAAATGCAGAGCAGCATCGGCCCTCCTGCTTGATTCAAACCCCAGGCCAGGAAGTTAGCAGCCTCCATTGTTTGATTGCACACGAATCGGATGTACTCGACGAGGACCATGAAGCAGAACAGCATGTCGAATAGTGCCAGGTTGAGTGTGAAGACCTCTGAGGTGGAGCAGATACCAGGTTTTCCCAGCAGGAGGCGTATGACCAGAGCGTTGGCTGGCAGCCCCAGTGGTGGCACTGTGACCACAGTGGGCAGGAAGTACCAGACAAGATTATTGAGACTCTCTCTTGTGTTGTTCTGATTGATGGTTCCATTACCCTTCATGGCTGAGTTGAGGTTGAGGTGCTGTCAATATCTGAGTTATCTGTCAAAAGAGAGGATACTTTGACAATGTGCAACGTTTCCCTTTAAAGCTCCACTACTCAATATTTTTATATTGAACCTGCAATAATTGATTTTTTGGCCACTTGGGGGCAGTGCAACAAGACATTATCACCTCAAAGATGATATAGCGAACATGTTAGCAAACAGCTGACAGGGAGCAACATTAGCATTCATTTTGGAGTCGTGTTTCTGGTCACCTGATGAATGTAAGTCCAATATTCCTTCATTTAGCTCTGTTTCGCCGGAGAGATATCTGTCTCTTTGGCTACTAAATGCTCCATATGTTCACCAGCTTGTCGCTATCTTTGTCTGTCTGCCATTTGGTGCTGGGCAGGTAGTGTACAGTGGGTAAACTACCACTGATGCACCTTTAAATAAGAAAAAAAAGGAGAGACTGATATTTTAGTAAACTAGTATTGCCCTCACCTTAATGGAATGCAGTTGTTATTAAAATTGTATTAAGTACACACGCTTTCCATGCAGTGCCATGTCAAAATGTCAAGTGAGATAGTGATGTTTATTCACTCACCCTGTGCAGATATTTTTTGTTAAAGGTAAGGATTCAAGCAACCTTCAGGTCAAATTTGCGCCTCAAACTGTCAGGTTGCCAACACCTCCACACGATGCTCCCTTCACATCCAGAAAACTCCACAAAGATCATTCTTTACTTTGCATATTTTATCTTATGCCAGGTGTTCTTTTGCACAGTCTGTCTAGCTTGTAAACATGATGCAAATCCACTCTATTGCCACACATTCACATCATTATTGTTATCATAGTTCTGTTTTCATAATTAATGGAAGGTTTCTGCTGTTAACGTGGTACTGCACACTTTTTTTTTTGAGCTGTAAAGTAAATGATATGACTGTGCTGTGATGAAACACATCAATGCTGGTGTTAATATTGACATTTCTTACCAAATTTATAAGAGTCGGCATTTTGTGGGTTGAAAATGGCTTCAGCTTGGCTTTTTAATCTACTGTTTTAAATCAGCCCTGAACCTGCGAGGCCAATGCTGACATAGAGTCAACAGTTTGGGACCTGTCTACGTCATGAAATTTATATATAAAAAATGAACGTTAACGCCTCCTAATCAGTTTCAGTCAGTCTCCCCTGTGTCCCCTGACCCACACACTAGGCAGCCACGAGGCCATGTCTCCCCAGTTGTTCCCTCACTCCTCTGTTGCATTTCTTTTAAATATGCTGGGAGAGAGGGTCCTAGCAGAATTTGAGGGCGTAGTTACCCTTTAAAAGTGCAGTTATGCCACAGAATGTTTTCATAATCTTTGAGCATGCATATTGTTTCTGAGAAGTCCAGCTTCTCATTCGCTCAGGTTACACAATCTCGTGTGAGCTGCCCAATGAAACCACGGTTTGTGTTGTCTTCTATTGGGTGTCTCTGCTGAGGTAGATGAGGACTCTTTATGATCATCATCAACTTTGAAGCCACTGGGAATTCAGCCCACCGACTTCATGGCAACAGTCCCACTTCTCTGACGTTGAGGATGCTGCCATCTATCAGTATTAATTCTAAACACACTCTACCATATACACATTTTGGGAAGTACTTTTAATAGTAAAACAATTTTAATAATTTTTTTAATAATAAAACAAATGTGTTGTATGTCCTAGTGATCACGGCTCTTAACACTGAGCAAAACGCTTCAACTGTATCTGATTTGTTTGTTTTTTTCATGTTTTCACCTGACTTGTGTTTGGTTGACAGATCGCATTATGCTGTAGATGTGCCTGCAACTTTGAGGCGAAAGGCTAAATAGTCAGATGAAAAATAGCCCTACACTAAACAACACTCCTTTCATTCTTGGGAAAAACAACATAAATTCTTTTTGTAATCAAAACAAAGTAGCTGTCATACATGTGATTCATGTTAATGAAGTCATTAGGGTATAGTTTTAAATGGTAACAGGAGCTACAGGCATTCACATTGTAATCAGAAAAGATGCACAGTTCAACCTTGCTATTACTATAATTATCAGTAGGTTATCTACTAAATCAATAGATTTCGTCCAAATACGGGGTATCTTGTAGCCATTTACCATCTTGTCCTTGAGAAAAGTGACACATATTTCTACAAATAAAAAATAAATAAAACTTTCTGAAGGTTAATTTATTGTGGAGATAATCAATAATGCACTTTAGGTAATGATTTTCCTTCCCAAAATGGGCAAATTGTGTTTTTTCAGCAAAATATTAATATGTTAATTACATGAAGCTGCGTATTTAAGTGAATGAAAAAAAAAAAACAGTTCCCTCATAGCAACATTTACAATCACTTTACCTTTTAGAAATCACAGTGTTCTTCACCAGGAGACCCAGGATTCAGGCAGGGATCAGTGCTGTGTGGATAAACACAGACAACCTCTTGACAGGCTCTTCATGGTGATTTATTACCTACATTTGAATACCCACAATCAAAACTGAGCGATGATATTGTCACGACTACCTCCGTGTTGAATATATTTGTGGATTAATATATGTAAATGCAATGTTGTGTGTTTTAGGACACTGCAAGTGCACAGCGGCCAGAAGGAAAGCATCATCTGCATATAGTGATGCCTCACTCTTGTCACCAAATTGGACTCTTTCTGGTCTTAAGCTGCATCTCCACATCCTGTCCATTAGTCTAACAGACAATGTCACCTATTGATAGACGACTTAACCTTGATTTGACTTGATAAAAGAGAAATTCTGCTGAATGTTGGTCTGGCTTCGAGCGTGCACAGGTACCAAGTAGCTACTAGCAGCGATCCCAAACCACCAACTCAGATCAAAAGCAATCTTATATATATATTTAATCATTATTATGACTTTCCTTTTAATTTATTTGTATGTTACTAGGGGTGTCCCTAACTAAGAATCTGATTGGTCACTGATGGTCGAATCATTTTTTGTTTGTTTGTTTTTTTGCTCCCTTTGCTCGGCTAGAAAAGCTGCATTGGTTAAAGTAGAAACACTCCGACAAAATGTAATAATTCTGAATAATTTATCGGTTATAGGTACAGGTCCAGATACAGGGTTCGTACAGCTTTTTAAGAGTAAAATTCAAGCAGTTTTCAAGCATTTTCGAGGTACCTAAACCAAAAATTCCCAGACTCTCGAATCCTTTATCATCACATCTAAATTGTTACTATAAATGCCAGGAGACAACAAACTAATACGACGACGGGATCGTTTCATTTTAAATATTAAAAGATTTTTGGTTTACTTGAGTGATTGTGTAGATGATGAAACACCAGATTATGTTGAAAATCAAGCATTTTTAAGTATTTTTCAGTATATTCAAATTCAAGCACATGCCTAACCTTGAAAACATTTAACAACAACAAACGGTTAAAATTAAGCATTTTCCAAACTTTCAAGACTTTGTACGAACCCTGGATAGGATAGATAGGATAGAACGGCACCTGTGTCTGGACCGTGGTCCGCCTATTAGTGACCTTGGCTATATATCATGATTTATTGGGAGAAACCAAGCAATTATTCTTTGTTTCATAACCACATTTTCCAGCCACTGCGATGATTCGACTGTGAGGGTGGCAGTCGAATCAGGCTCCTTAGATTAAATCGTCAAATAGTCGACTATTCGGGGTCACCCCTACCTGTTACATTCTGTTTATAGCTGAATGTTTTAAAGCTAGTGCATCGTTATCTCCCTCTGTAGTGTGGAGAGTTGTGAAACTGGTTTCTTGGGTCACAACTAGCCGTCAATGCTGTTTAACGTAATCTCTTATAATAGAGATTATTTATATATTATAAATAATATATTAGAATTCACATCAGGTCAAAAACGTGAATCAACAGTAGAACTGTGTCATCTTTACTGTAATTTGAACAGGCAAAAGTTACAGATTGCTGCTTTAGACTTGTTTATATTAACCTTTTTTCTCCTCTTCTCATCATCTTACATAACTGGTATTTAGTCTTCTTAAGTCATGTGGTGTTGGAAATCTAGTGCAACTACATTTCCATCTAAATTAAAGGGGTTCTCTGGGATTTTGTGTTGTACATACATAAAGTTGAGGGATTTAGGTGTGACAGATTTAAAAAAAGAATGATCAAAATCGAAGCAACAGAAGCCGAGATATCCTGACTTTGAATCCATCATATTAGTTAAGATCCAAAAATACTAGATCCTACATTTCCCATACTGCAACTTGATAGCATCCTTCACTGGACTCTGTATGCCCACATCTTTTAAACTCCACACCCTCAGTTTGTTGGGCAGGCTTTCTGTTGAAATTTAACATCTCAAGCTCCATCAGTGATTATTTTCTCAGTCTCAGACCACAACTGGTTTTACAGGCTGACGATGAGTAAACTGTTCATGTATTAAATGTTGGTTAATTAAAAATGTTATAAAACACACAGCATTATTTATGTAAGTGGGTGTTTGTCTTGACTCTGCAAGCTTGTATTCCCAACAGGGTTTTTCCTCAACACTTAACACAGTCCGGGCACATTAGTAACACCTTGCATTAGATTTCTCATTTATGCTTACCTTGCATCACCTGTTTACTGAACAGTGTACGCAGTTACATCAGTGAGATCAAATGTTCAGCTGCAGTGCTGCTGTAGATAAGAGTTACCCACAGGAACAGACCTGGGATCAGATTACCCTTTTATGAATCATAAATGAGAAAAATGAAAAAGCATCCGCAGGCCAGCGGCTTGGCTTTATAATGCAACAACTGGGAATATGCTTAATGCATATTAACTCAGACACCGTCTTGCCACACAAAAGGGCAATTTAAACGATGGTACAGACAACAACACTACACTCCTCAGGCAGGTTGTTCAACACTCAGAGAGCCCTAAAGGCAAAGACAGAGTCCCCTTCCCACATGAATTACTCAAAGACTAGAGAAGATGATAAGAAAGCCATTAATATTTCTACATGGACACAATGCCAACCCTATCTAACTCAACCTAAACACGCCCCTTTGTACGTATCCAAACCATCCAATCACTGAAGATGTTTCAGCAACTCTATTTTGCATTACCGCCCAATTACAGCTTGGGTTGGACACCACACTGAGGAGAGATAGCCATTGTCCCTCAGACTGGCCCAATCCAACAATGGCACTGGTCCCTGTGGAGCGTGTTTATAAGCCCCTGGCCCCAGTGATCTGGTGCTACATGCAGGAAAGTTCTGCAGTAAGTGAAGAAAACTAGGACTGCAGGACCCTGTGAACTCTGTTGAGGTAAGGTGGGTTGATGTTTCTGCATGACTGTAGAAGAAATAGTGGGTTTTTGCATTTTTTTGATACATTAAACTTGGGAAATTAGTTTTAGATCACAAGCAAGGACATCACTGTTGCTATGAATTTGACTGTAAAGTTTAGACTTGTGACTGGCACTCTTTAGGGGTCAAAATGTACAAAAAAGAAATATAGACAATCAAAACTAACCCTTTGCTCCCTTTTCTTGCTCATAGCATCCCGGCCTCTCCTTCTGGCATCAGCACTTCTTCCCCACAATGGTCAACACCACTCTGAACCCTGCCACCGACCTCTACGTGAACTCTACCACCCCTGGTGGACCTCCACCATGGTACCAGTTCCCAGTATGCGCCGTGGCCCCTTACGGCTTCATTTTCTACTTTGGGGTCAAGGTGTTCAACCTGGCAGTGGGGACGCCCTGTAACGTCCTGGTCATCTGGCAGATCGCCACCAAGAAAAGTGATGTGTGCACCTCTGACATCTTCATCCTCAACCTGGCCATCTTGGACACCTACTTCTGCCTAATGACACCCATAGATATGGTCAACCGGCTGCTGCTGGATGACAGTCGCATTTGGTACTCTCAGAGGTTCGCATATGGCATCAAGGACGTAGCACCACTCTTTCTGGTGAGTTTTTGTATGTAATACCATACACCAGCACAATGATAGATGGAGTGATAACTCTCTCTTAGTGGAAATGACAGTAAACCTCTTCCTCCTTTCTTAACCTGTTGCCCGTGATAATCCAGGGTCCTGTGAAGCTCAATACATGTGGCTAGGATCAAATACATAGAAATGATTTCAGATAGTTTGCATTTAATGCAGAAAGGTCAGAAATACAGCTGCACTTGGGTAAAAGTAAAAGGGATGTTATACTGCTCATAATCCTTTCAACTCATATACAGTACATTAGTTCATATACAGTAATAAATAATATACAGTGGTTGCTGCAAATTGTACCATCATCTCATAACCTCCTTTGTCTCATTGATTTTTTTTAAATTTGCATTTATTTGCATATAAATCTCATAAAAGCATTTTGCCAGATTGCCTCAAGGCAGAATTGCACATTGTAATTTAAATTATTCAACAACATTTTTGGGATCACCTTCGCTCCCTGGCACTCAAAAGTGCAACTTCAAGCTTACTTTATTCCAATTTCCTGCCGATTTGTGTTCATTTTCAACACAGAATGGACTCATGAGTATGAGTATTTAAAAAATGTGAACCTGAACGTTGGTCTTTTGAGCACAGAACACTTTGTCCTTTGACAAAAGGTATATGAAGGTCCATCTTAATCAGCCAGGTAGTTTGATGTCTGGAGAATTCAAATCACTGGAGAGTTTTTGAATTCATATTTTGCCTTTCATCCGAAAAGCTTCAGTTTTTCATCACTTAAAATTCTAGTCCATTAATATAGATTCAACTCTCTCCAGACACAAACAGATTTTCCTACTACAAAAGTATACTGTAACAGGATATTCTGTCACTGATCTGCTGTTGCAGGTGTGTATCTGCCTAGACCGCTACATGGCCGTGGTCCACCCAGTACTGTTCTCTGGTACCCGGGACAATAAGATCCGCATTGGCATTTCTGTGGTGGTCTGGGGCCTCATCCTGGCTTACGGCCTCACCAAGTGCACCCTGGGAGTCATGAGCGTCAACGAGGTCTTCAGCTGTGTCATCCTTTTCGCCTTTTCAGTCATGGTCTTCTGCAACATCTCCGTCATCTGGGTCCTTAGACGTTCTGTGGCGGGAAAGGAGGAAATGCACCCGGTGAAGAAGAAGGCCTTCAAGATGGTGCTGATCATCCTGGCCATCATCGTGGTCAACTACCTGCCGCCCGTGGCTCTCATGCCCTTCGTGTCGTACTACTCGTTTGTGGCGTTCCGCTGCCAGATCAGCATCAGCGTGTTCTCCATCATGGATCTGAGCTGCAGCATTGAACCTCTCCTCTTCACCACAAAGATGGATCGTGTGGCGGGCAGGTGCTGTGGACGGAGTTTCGCTAAGAAGCCGCAGGATGTCAAGATGTGATCAAGCCTCCGATCATAAATGAACCCCATCTTAATAAGGTCTTTCTATGGATATTCCCATTCTTACCATGGATAACTGGACAGATATGCCCTACAAAGCCAAAAAGGTGTAACTACATACTTGGTCCAAATTGAGTTTGAAAATTTAAATTGGCATCTGACTTTTTGGCGTCTGTTTTAACCTATAAAAAAATGATTATGCCACAAAAATGTCTAATTTATGTGAAAGCAGCACAGTAAATTTGCAATAAGAACAAAACAGAGCTTAAAAAACCAAGCTAAACTGCAGTAAGTGCACTCTGGCTGTGTAATCTGTGGACTCTACCTGCACTTTCTGCCACTGAGAAACTAGTCAGATAGCAAGACAAGTGAAAGCTAGCTAAAGTTTAGCCTTACCTAAAGCTGAAATAAAAGTGACTTACTAATTTTTCCCTAGCTGTTATCTGTAATTGAAAAATATTAATTTTGATGAAGCTTCATCCTAGTAATTCACATTGTTGTTCTAAATAAACTAAATGAGACCGTAGCTAAATTTAGTCATGATGGAGAAATAACCCAGCTAAACTGCTAAAGCTAACTAGCTTAGCTGAGTAGCAGTAACTGCAATCACAGCCTTTGCCTCTAATGGAATTCATGCGTTTTGGTGTTGTGAAGATACTTTTACATTATATATTTAAACATATTATTGTCAATTAATGTATTATATTGATTTTAGATTGATTTAACTAGACTGTAAATAATCCAAATAAAGTTTATTTTCTAAAACAAACTAGCTAACTTGGACAAGAAAGCTGCATTTTCTCATCACATTCAATGTAGATTATCCAAAAGCAGAGTTCAGTATCTTATTATTTTTTTAGTATATAGTAGGTTCTGTGACAATAATATTTAAGGTAAGATAATCAGCCTAAAAAATCATAAAATTAAGGTATTAGCTGCAGCTGTATGGACAGTTTGCCGGCCAGCCTTAAAACTTGTTAAAATGTTTAAGTTCACTGCTTTTGTAGTGACTGTTCATTGCCTTTGTAGGGCAGAAATGTACAAAATGTCAAGAGAATAAAGTGCAGCTACAAAGGTGTTTGAAAGCACACAGATGTCTAGTTAAACATCAGCTTTTACATATGTTCTTCCAAATGTAGCTTCAGTAGATCCAATGCAGTCACAAGACAAGTTAGATCAATGAACAGCTCTTTTTTTCCTTGTTAAATAAAAATAAATAAATATAAACAATTTGAACCTTCTCTCCATCTTCTATAGCAACTGGTATTAGAAACCCTTCTCGTTAACACAGACAACTCTTTTTTGTCCATTTTAATGACAGCCTGGGGCAGAAACTGGTTTACAGAGCACTGATTAAGCACTTAGCCGGTCATTAATTAAGCCTCACAATCAGAAACGCACTGTGGGACCAATTAGCAACAGTGTAATGAGTGTGCATGCAGATTATGTAAGTGGTTAACAAACTAAATGTAACACACTGTAATTAATAAAGGAACACAGACAGGCAGTGTAATGACTGTATTACATGATTTGAGTAACAACTCCCCTAATAAGAGTTGCTTGTTTGACAGAGAGTTGACAAATATAATTGAAACTCTCATAATGATAAGTGATTTAAAGAAAAATTGAATAATATAATGTAACTTATGTCTGTGGTTGACATTTTCTTTCTTCAGAATGGATATGTAATGGAATCATAGGAGTGCCATAAAAAAGAATAAATCTGTAAAAGAATAAGAAAATAACTGTGGAAATATAAAGACAAATAACAAAATATAAAATAATAATTAGATATGTAATGGAATCATAGGAGTGCCATAAAAAAGAATAAATCTGTAAAAGAATAAGAAAATAACTGTGGAAATATAAAGACAAATAACAAAATATAAAATAATAATTATAAGGATTTTTATTTATTTTCACAATTATTTTTTCTTTTATTTATTTCTCTTTGTATTTCCTTTTTTTTTACTTATTTGTTCTTTTATTAATTTCTCTTTATATTTCCACATTTATTTTCTTATTCTTTTACAGATGTATTCTTTTTTTAAGACACTCCTATGACTCCATAATGTGGCATCTTTGACATAAACAAGTCTTTATTTTGATCAAAACTTAATAAATCAAATGTTTCCTAAAGTGTTTGTCGTCTTACAGAACACGTGTGAAAGAACTTCAACTTCAGAATGATTCGTCTTTGCATTTTACATTTTATCAATTAATAAAAACAACTTAATATTTAACTATTGTGTCTTATTTGGTATATATTCAATTGAGAATAAATGTACAAATGCATAAGGAATCACTTATTGTTGATGATATAGTATCTTATATTTGAGCTAGACAGAAAAGACAAAACACCAGCTGTACTTCACTTAAAATCTCATTAAAATCACATTTCATTTTAATCAGTTTATTACACTCGCAACTTCTCAACCTACATTTTATTCTTTGTAACTGACAGAGACACATTCATATTTCCCAACTTTAGACTTGGTCTAATTTAATTAGATGTTTGATTTCTTAATAAATCAAATGTTTGTCTTTCAGAAATGTGTCAATTTTGGATATCTAATCTAATGGCAACAGATTACTTGGGCATACTTTGCTAGCAGCTTCACACCTGCTAGTGTAAAGCAGCAGACAGGATTAGCCAAAGACAAGACTGAGATACATTAATGATTCTGACAGTAAAAATGATGGCAATGACAAAGTGAAACAGGTTATCAGTCTTTGTGGAATTAATTCATTTTGAATTTAAGAAACATTTTATGTGATTACGATTATTATGTGACCTGCAACTTATTTTATAAAACAATTAAAAATAAAAATTCCATTTTGCTGCTTACAGTCAGTTTCAGTTAGTTTCCAAACATTTTTACAACATCTTCAGTATTCAATATAAATTCTACCCCCACACCATGACCATTCCTGACTGCAGCATTAACAGCAGGAAATTAAGCTGTTTTTTACACACTCTTTGTTAATTACTAAGGCAGAAAGGAACTCCTTTCACAACTAAAAGTAAACATTAAGAGTTTAGCGTGCGAGCAGGAATCAAACTATAGACAACATCATTAAATCCGAGTAATTTTGATGTGTAGTTCCTTCAGACTTTCCATGCTGGCTTCAGGTCCATCTTCTGAGGTCACATATCCAGGATAAGTGGGGTGAAACTGGGGAGGTGGTGGTTTAGTAGTGTCATCTCCGGTCCCTGATGTTGAAGGTAGAAACAGTGGTATCAACTTGGCGTGGGCGTAGTCAATCTCAAAACCCTCAAAAATAAGTCCCACCCCCCAGGCACCCAACCCCTCCTCAAGAAGCCTCGACACCTTCCAGGTTGCCAGCACCAGTCCCTCATAGTCCCCTTTTTCTAGTCTGAATATATCAGAGGTCAAAGGTCGGCGTGGGACCAGCACAGTAAAGCCAGGGGAGTTGGGGAAAGGAGTGAGAAAGGCCACCTGACCCTCGTCCTCCCACACACGCCACTGCTGCTCCTCCCCGCGAACGATGCGCGAAAACAGGCCAGGGTGAGCCGGATCGTCCCCGAGGAAAGTCAGATTGGGCAGGGCGTCGGGTAACGGGAGCTTGGCTCGAATCTTGGCCTGGATTTCAGTCAGGCTGGAGTCACTCCAACGGGGAGCGGTCTTGGAGGTGCAGTACCCTGGGTCGTGAGCATTGTGCTCCTCATCTCCTGCCAGGTGAGGGCGCCACTCTGCATCCAGACCATGTAGAGGGAGGACACGGATCTGTGGAAATGAAAATAAATGTATATTTAGCTACGAAAACTCAGATTGACAAGAACTTGAATTTGATTTGACTTCCACCAGCAAATGGTAAAATATATAATAAAAAACAGTTTTCCTGTTCCCAATTTACTACAGAACGATTTAAAGAACATCAAAAAATTTAAAACATGATCAAACAAAGCATCAAAAAGTTTTTTCCACATAATTCTTTTTTAAATAAACTTTGTATTAACATTTTATTAATGGACAATTCATAAGTTCATATTTTTTTATTCTCATAAGGAAGAATATTATTATTAACAACTACACCTCCCATGAGGCTTTGAGAGCACACCTATGTTGAAGACATGAATGAGAAATACAGTAATGTTTTGAAATAATTGTTTGTACCAATTGAGAAACTATAGTAGTTGCTTTTGAGGCTTTTTTTCACCATGAGAGGAGTAAAATTCAACAAATGCTTGGCTACTTGACAAATCCTAAAATATTTCCATGTACTGTTCCTACCCGTCTATCCACTGGTCAAAGAAACCCTCACCTGGGCAGGTCTGTCTCTGTGGGGTCTGCTGACCAGCGCACACCTCTGAACTGCCAGCCTGTCACACAGCAGCTCTGCAACGGCCCTCGCCCCCAGCAGCCAGGATAAGTACTCCCGCTTCTCCAGGTGGAAGATGCTGCTTCCCAGGCTGCCAGGGGTGCTGTGCTCCAGGATAACAGATCCCGGGGTCCAGGGCCGGGGATGAAGGTAGGCCACCAGGCCCTCTGACTCCCAGATGACATGACGGGGAAGACTGGAGGACATTCTGTGGAGCCGGGAGGGAAGAGTATGAGGAAGATATAAGTGAGATAAACTAAAAAAGTGTATTTTAACAGTGTGGTATTTACTTATGTAGAGGTTCTCAATACTTCTTTCGAGACTTTTGTAGCCTATTTATGGAGATGATAAAAAATGTGACTGATGCAGATAATTTCTAAATCGTTCAGAAAATCATTGTTTTTTATTATTATTTCAGTTGATTTGTTGTTCCCAAAGAGCAAAAAGTGCTTGTTTTTATAATAATCTATTGTTTAAAATCTCTGAATACTAAATTGAATCAAAGTTAACAGTATGGTATCCATTTAAACTCAGGATTCATTTACACAAATATTTTTAAAAAGTGCTTACATGGCCTGAGACAAAAATTGCTAATGTTAAATGGCTGGAGCCACTTAACATTTTCAAATGTGTTTTCTCCTTTTCAGTATACCTACGCTCGCTGGACTCTTATATACTCAGTACATTAAAATTTAATAGAGAACACTGAATAAAACCCTTGGAACGCTAACAAACGTTTTTTAAAGATTCTTAATAGACTCTGTATTACCGCTGTAGTCTGTACTAATTGCAAACTTCTCAATTAAAATACTGTATATTTCTAATGAATAAACTTTGTATATATTTTTTTAATCCGTGTGCTACTTCACGGAAAAAAAAACTACAAGAAGCGGACCAACTTCCGCTGCTGAGTCACGTGATTTTCTGTCACCATCGATGATCCGCCATGTTGTCTGCAGCTGTAGTCTATTGGACCCATGGATGTGTATGGCTGGACCGCGAGGGCTTGTGGAATATTTAACACAAAACTAATAACAGTTTGATAAAAGTTGTCTCTTGAATTTAGTAAATGACATGTATGCCGATTGTACCTGTAGATCGAAGCGAATCAGTAAAGAGTCTTAATGATGGTGTAACTATATTTTTTACTGTGAAAAAATGTGGCCCTACCACGAAACACCTGCTTTTAGAATGGAGTTTGGTTTAACACTCGAGAGAACATCGGGAGCAGAGGGTATGTTAACGTTAATAATTCACATAAACTGAGCTGACCTACCTTCTGATAATGAACCTTGTAAACAGCATAAAGTAACGCAGGAAGTGGGGCTAAAACCGACCTGTTTTCTGCTTCTCTCCACTCGTAGTAATAAGCACAAACGGCTATCAATATAGAAACAGCGGTTCCGCTTCGCCACATCCGTCAGCGCTGAGAGAAACGAAAATGAGACAACGTAGTAGGTACCTGGTGTAACTCCAGTTCTATGAGTACGTGCGAGGCACTCTAACGGGTTGCGCTAGGCTCCGCCTCGGCACCCGAGAAAAAGTCCATGCACTCACCGCTCACCTTGTTTGCAGTTCGAGATATCCTGTCAACAGTTTAACAAACATCTCTTTTAAAATGGTGGCCTACAGGGAAAATGCTTTTTGGGCCTCAGGGGAATTCTTTGCTGCAATACCAGGAGTGGCCACTGGAAAAAATTGATGCAAGTATGAGTGGAGGCGCCCTATCCAGTTCTTCCAGCCCGAACCTGTTAAAAGATTACAGCAGTCCACTGGGGAGCGCCACCCACCTGAGGGACTGAGGACCAAGCACTGAATGAGACATGGAACCAGCATATATGACTGCACAAAGGTGGAAGACCAGGAAGCAGCCAGACAGATGTCCATGGATGTATAATAAGAACTGGATATGGCACCACTGCTCAGCCTTGCTTCCAATTTTTTCCAGTGGCCACTCGCGGTATTGCAGCGAAAATACCCCTGCAGCCCAAAAAGCATTTTCCTCATAGGCCACAATAGTAAAAGAGACAAACAAGGTTGATTATGACTTTCTATTATGAACTTTTGATCCATGGAGGTTTCATATATATAAAACATTCCATGAGCCGAGAAAAGCGATTTAAAAATCTGTGACGTCATCACAATGTTAAGTCTATGGGCCGAGCAGGAACTCGCGGGCGGAGACAGCGGTGGGAAACACTACTGCACATATTCAGTGGGCCGCAAAACCCGGAAGTAAACCTAGAAGCTAGAAACTTTTTCGGTGTATACCCTGGGCGAGCAATTCTTATTGGACTGAATAGGCGCTATCTTTGGGTCCGGCATCCAGTTCTTATAATACATCCATGCAGATGTCCTCCACCGTGACACCCCTGAAAAGCGTCATCGAGGCTGCCATGCCCCTCGTGGAATGTGCCCTCAGGACCACGGAGGAGCGCAATAGCTACATAACCCTGCAGATTGCTTCACAGATCCAGTGAGCGAGCCGCTGCACAGACAAAGGGCCCCCCTCAGTACGACTGCTGTGGCAGACAGCCGGTTGAACCTCCTGAAAACATCAGAGGCGATTAGCTTAGCCAGTGAGACATAAATAACCTATTAGCTGCTGTGCTAATAATTGAAACATTATGGCTAACAGCGTTAACATCTGAACCAACCTGTGCATCATAATGTGTAGTGCTAGAAAGAACTCAGAGACCATATACCATTTACATCCTTTATTAAAATGATATGGCTGCTGCTGGTACTGGCCCGGCATCCCCGCCACGGCCATGTTCGTGGCGAGCCGGTGGGAGTGACTGAGCAGGCCCAGGATAACCTGCGCTGGCGGAAGCCAGGACAGGGTAGGACTAGCTTTCTTCTTCAGGTGGCTGAGTAGAAAAGGAGAGACGAGCAATGCACTGGGGTTTTATAGGGGAGGTGCTTCCCCCTGATTGGCTCCCCAGTCCAAACGTACATGAAGGCATCTCATCACATTTATAACTTTTTTTCACTTATCCACTATATATTTAATGTGTCCTCTCTGTGATAATCAGGAGTCAAAATATACTCCTAAGAACCGAAATGTCTCAACTGTCGCTAAATTATTCCCATATAGTTTCATATGAGTATTCTTTCAAATGTTTCTTTGTCTGCTGTGGAACATAAAATCTCTGTTTGCAGTTTGAAGAAGTGACACCAGAGAGCGCCCTTGAGCTGCAGACAAAGGGGAGTGTATTGCTCACTGGTAGGATAAAAAGGTTCAGAAACAAATTAAACCACTTCTGAAATAAAACCTTTTAACTCATAAGCATTTGTCCAACACATGTTCCATCTACACCAATTTATCAAGTTTCCATTTCAGCAGAGTGTGGATTCCTCTTATCGCTGGCTTCTTCTCAGAATTCACTTCCTTTTTCTGCAGAATGTCAACAGAAAAAGCCCCACAAAGTACATTTGTGAACATGCTTCTCCTCTGTCTCCACCCATTTCTCAGTTTCTACAGCCTGGCCTGACATGAGTCATTACACACACACACAGACACACTTGTACGTTTGTGAGTCACAAGTATAAAGGTACAAGTGTGAGGACCCGCTGAACTTCCCCTTAACCCTCAATCCTAAAAACCAAGTCTTAACCCTTAAACAGCAAGGAAGTGAGAACAGGACAGATGTCCTGGTTTTCTAAACATTTCCTCATTTTAAGGCTCTAAAACGTGGTCCTCACAAAGATAGACATAAAATCACACACACTATAATATCAATATGTGTGCCGAGTTGTCAAAAAGTTTTTTTCTTGAACCAGATGAAAGTATTTGGATACGTTTGAGGTAAATAAAAGGAAGAGAAAAAAGGAACATTACTCTGTTATGCAACACAGTCACTGTATACCTCTTTCTTAATGCAGCACAAATATATTATGAAGTGGGGTTTCTCACATACTGTATTTCAAACATATAGAGGAATACACCCATATTATTATTATTTCCTCTCATATACTGCAGAAAGTGTTGGTCAGCCATATAGTATGTACACATATAACAAAGGAAATAATTTATCTGGTTTTAAGACAGGAAACATGACATGTATCATGGGACAAAATTCAGGGAAATCCTGCTATACCGTTTCCACTGTGTTCAGAAGAGTTGTACCATATTGGTATTTATATGTTCCATGCATGAGTCATATAGTTCCTGTCTCCAGGCTTTGTTTAGTGTTTCAAAGTGATTAAACATTAATGAAATAAAGCTGGTTCAATGGTGCCATGAAAAAAGGTGTGAACACTGAGGAAGAACCAAAGTATTCCTGGTAGTTGCAAAATATTTTAAATTCTGCAGCTAGACAAGGCTGCAGCCACCAACATAAACACATTTTGAGTGATTAATGCTTATTCGTGAAGGCTGTTATGTATGTATATTATTTATTATTAAATGTCAGTCTTAAGCAGGGGTAAAAATCCAAGTCACACAGAGTCTGTGTTAACCTGTCAAACAAGTTCAAACTGGTCAACCTTCAGATGCAAAAAAGCTGAAGTGAAGTCCCATGACACTGCCTGGAGCTAAAACTACAGCTTTCAATCAGGAAATGAGAGACGACAAGGAGGAAGAAAGCGAGAAACATCTGGGCACATGTTTTATGGGAAGGGCCTTGTAATTGTGAAACCAGACTACACTCACCAGTCTCACACATTTCACAGGTGGGTGCCCGAGAAGATGTCTCTGTACAGTTTGCTCCAAAGCTTGAGTGCCACAGATGTGTATATCAACCACCGTTTGTGTGTGTGGTCACATTGGGAGACATATTTTGGACATTAAAGCAGTTGATTGAGGACGACCTGTATAACTGGTTCCAAAGTTATGCCTCTTGGGACTGAAAATACGTCAGTGTTGTAGCCTATCCCTGAAAGTGATACTAGCATGTGTGTGGCTCAGAGTCAGCTCAATGTGCTGACTACTGTCAAGCAGCTGTGTAAATTTAGTCTTGGCAGTAAAACCCCTTAAGCACACGCACACATACGCACACACAGACTCACGCTCCTCCCTGACAGATTGTGAGGCCTTGCCCTCTTGAGAAGACACAGATAAGAAGAGCGACCCAGCTGTAAGCAGAGAGAAACGGATAATAAAGGCTGCTTTGTTATGACTTTGATATGAAGGCTACAAATGAGAAGATCAATAGTGTGTGTGATTAATAATTGCGGATGATTAATTGCATGTAAATGCTCTCAAATCTCTGTTTTCTTTCATTGTTGGGATTCGTGTAGCTGTTAAAAGAAAAGTAGGTCTCGGTTGAATTTGTTTTCATCCACTAATTAGAAATGATCTTTGGATCATTGGAACAAAGTAAGGAATCATGTGAAAGGACAATCATACACCCTACACACTCAAACCCTGCATAGAATGAGTATGTAGTGTGAATTTAAGACTCAGCAGTGAATATTCATGCAAATAAGCAGCAGCCATTATTAAGGCTATAGATGACACCTGTGCTTTACCTGCTATGACATGTCAAAATGCCTGCTGTTAAAAAGGCCAATTGGGATCAAAATACTTTGCAACCTGTAAAGATGTCTTATTCACCTTTTTTTGCAGTGGTTTTAAAACAGAAGTTAGGCACATTTTCCTCCACTTTATAAATATGGATTTATTTTTCACTGTCATAATATGAGACAGGTTATCATATATCAGCTTAAAATGTTGTCTTTGCTACTTCTTCAAGTCTGAACTTATGTGACTCTTACCATGAATGCCTCTACCTGCTTGGCCAATGATATCTAAAACAATGATCTCATTATTGAGGGGAAAAATAACCCAGGTTTGTATGTAATTTATGTGTCTAAGAAGGCAGACAACATCACATGAGACGTGACCTTAAGAGTCCAGGCTAAAGCTGAGGTTTACATGCATGTGCAGAGTCCGGTTACATGCTTCACACATAGGTCTTGCAAATGGTTGAGAAGTTTGTTTTGAAGCACTAAGGATTCATTTAAAAAGGACTGAGTTTCTAGTAAAAGTGATCCTCTGTTCTCCAAAAGCTGATTGATGGAAAGAAACATTTGTCTTTTTAAAAAATTTTTTACCACATGAGTAGATCACGGGTGTGGCGTGGCTCCAAGCAGAGCAGCACAGTTTATTCTTGTCTTGTCACATTCCTCTGCGGTCCATAGTAATGAGGATCACGGCAGTTTCATTCAGTTCATTTATTCACAATCACAGTGATGGCACAGTGACTTTTTATTGCCTCCTCGCGCAATTTGACAAAGACTGTGTCCGACCAGAATCTGTGCATGTTTGTGTGCAGTCATGTGTCTTAGTTCATGAGATTTTCGTGACTGAGTTGGTCTGAACTAAAGCCTCATTTTATGTACGACACTCAACAGGCTGCTTTGTAGTTGGGAAATTTCAAAGAAGAGGCTTCTGTACATGAATCCCCGAGTTCATTATGAATTGACCCCTTGAAAAGTTCAGAACAGTGGCCTTGTGTGCTAAAATGTGCTATTGTTCCAAAGCCAAAGACCAAGAAATTATCTGTTTGTTGTGTGTTTAACATTGATTTATAGCATCTATGAGTAGCAGTATTTTTTGAAACAAGATTGTAATCCTATCGTCTTTGGCCTTTAAGATCTAGTTCGACATTTTGGGAAGCACACTCCACTCTCTCATATCTGTAGGATAAATATGATGCTAACGCTAGCAGCCGGTTAACTAAACTAGCATAAAGAGAGGGAAACAGGGGAAACAGCACCCCTAAAGCTCTCTAATTAAACATTATCTTGGTTGTTTAATCCATAGTTTTAGCCACACCTCTAAAAGTAGTAAGCAGGTTTTGTTACCTCCGGACAGAGCCAGGCTATAGTTGTTTTCTAGTTTGTTTTAGAAAGATGTTGATTTATTTTTTTGGTAATTTTGGAGGCTGTAGTTTGTGGTGCTGTTGAATTGTATTGCGTTATGCTGAGAGGTGTTTCTAATATTTCAGTAGACAGAATATAACCATATTAACCCTCATGAAGCTCAGATTCATTGCAGGGCTCTTGCATTAGACTGCATTTGTTTTAGCTAGGTGTACCTAATAAACTGTCAACCGAGTGTGTATAGCCTTAAGCCCTCCCATAATTTCTTTTCCTTCTTTGAAAAATCACATCAAAAATCACTTCTGTTTAGACTTGTTGCCTGGAGCCAACCGAGTAAAACCAGTTTGAAAGGGTACACATTGAATTGTAGCCTTGTACAGGAGCATTAAAGTGCAGGCTGTTGAGACAATCCTCAGCCATATTTCAAATTACATTACAAGGCTTGATGGCATTTGGCTCACCAAGGGGTGAAACCTAGTAAGGCTGTAAGGCTATTCATAGTTTGTCTACTGTAAGTCAGTGATAGCAAAGCAATCTGACACATCTATTCCTGGCTGATTTTAACTATAACACATGTACACCACGTGATGGATAATCTTGTATGAATTGCACCTGTGGATATTGACTTTTCTAAGCTTTTTTTCCATTGTAAATTTACATTCAAAGGTTTACTTTTCATGATGACTTTGACATTTACAGCGCTTGGACAGTTGAAGAATTAACATTCACTGTTTTTTACAGATTGTCATGAAAAATACACACCATGATTGTTTTAAAAAGATCATTTTAGACTGACATTTACCTGGATTTGGATCGGCCCAAACACCAAAAGGTTGTTCTGTTGCCCTGCGGCAAGAGGATACAGTTCACTGCAGTTTACAGTAAATAAGACATTTCAGAATATGCTTACTAAGAGAAAGTGAAGAGGACTGATGAAGCCTCGTAGATGAGTGATAAAACGTATTTGAGAATAAAACAACAAATATACTTGCTTACTTTAACTTAGCTTGTCGACGTCCTTTGACCTGGAGGAGAACATGGTTGTACTGCTATAGCCAACTTCACATTTTAGCCAATTACTCCTGAATGGTAGCCTATATAAGAATAGTTTCTTCCCTTTGAAATGTCTTAAGAACATATGCTCAAGACCAATACATCAAACATGCTAATTTTTGTTTTCAAAGAAACATTTTTAGCCACCTTTGCTGTCCGGCTCTATAGTGACGGCACTGTCAGGTTTTGTATTGGTTTGTTGACTACATTCTAATGTGGTGAACATGGTAAACATACATTTTACCTTGCTAGCTTTGTCATTGTGAACATGTTAGCATGCTGTTGTTAGCTCAAAGCACTGTTGTGTACAGCCTCACAAAGCTGCTAGCTAGCATGGCTGTAGACTCGTCTTGTTTTACACTATTTTATAAAATCTCTTGTGCTATTGTTCCCTTATTGAAATTATGTACAGCGTATTTGGACTTTCAACATTACAACTACACTTTGCAGATACTGTATATTGGGATGGTCATGCTCCTTAGCTCCTTTGTTTTTACTATAAAGCTGACTCATACTCTACCAAGAATATCATTTGTCTGGCATTTGGGGGTTTTAGACTCTTAAAATGACCTAAGTGAAGATTCAGAGGCTTTCCCACTCATGACTGCCCACAGTGAAATTCTGTAGGAAACATGGCATTAATGTGTTTTTTCTGGGAAGAGAGATGAGCAGATTTGAATGAATAATATCATGAAACTCTGAAAATATCAGAATTTCTATTGGTATTGACCCCCAACAACCATTTCAGCCATTACCATAAACTAAACCACAGTGGGCTCCCAAACTCTATTAAGATTTAATTTAATATTTTTTCCTGTGGGGAAATTAGGTAACAGCAAAAGTAATTGGAAATGGGAAGGAAAATGAAGGGATATAAAACAGTTTATCATACGCTGTACATGCTGTCTGTGATGGAGAACAGGTGAAGGCTGGGTTACAGGAGGCTTGAACACGACATTTTACTACAGCTCATGCCATTTGTCAACGTGACCCAGCAGAGCCGGATACACTCATAAACTACATGTGGCTAAAGCATCAAACAGACCCTAAACAAGGTAAATGTACAAGTTTTGCAATGAGTTAGTTACAGTCAAACAGAGAAAGGAAAAGGCCAGTACCTCTAGATTTTGTTTAACCTTTACATGACCCAGTATGTGCAGTGTGCAGTATGTGGATTTCATTCTTATCAAAGAATCCTAATTCCTCCTACAGTCAGTGTTTGTGGGTTAGTTTGTCATTCTTTAGACATCTGGGCTTCATTATGGCACAAGAGTTTGTTACATCACATCCTGTGATATTTCCTGCTTTACACCTTAATCCTGCACCAGAAAAACAAGAAACTGTGAGGCAGTAAGAGTAAGTTACTCATCTGAATACATTTATGTTACTGTTACTATTAAGTAGCTTCTTTGTAATCTGTATTTTTTATTTTAGTATTTCACTTTAGCTGCCTCTGAAATCATATTTTTTGCATAAATATAACCTCTGGAAGCATTGCAGCGGAACTCAAGAGATAAACCTTCCACATAAAAGATTATTTATTTCGTTTTATTCCATTCTTAAATTTAAATAATGCTGTATGAAATCCGTCCTGACTTTTGAAAGTGACTCTTGAAAGTCCCCTACAATTTTCTGAATCTTACTCCTTTTGCAGTCCAACATGAACACAAACCTAAAAGGGATGTAGCCAGATTGCCTTCAACTATGCAACTCTAATATTGAAAGGCTCCTTTTGAGAGTTAACTTGTTGCTCTTCATCAGAAACATAAAGCACCTCTAAGTCATCTTGAGAACAATATTTTGGTATTTCTGTACTCCACTCCTGAATTTCTACCCGCTCAAGCTGAGTGAATCATGGTGCTGGTCTTCAGCTGACATGGTCTGCAGAGGATCTCTGAGCAGCTGAGCTCATTACTGAGGTCATGGGCTGCAGATTAAGAAAACAGAATTACTCCCAGGAAGTGGGACACCACACTTGTTCACTGTCCCTCACTGTCTTATGTGACCACATGCCAACCAAAGAAACTGACATTGATTTTGACAGAACGTAAAATACTGAAAGAACACACCATATCCCCACATAAATTTACATACCAATTGTCAAGTTTCTCTAAGAATGCGTCACCAAATAAAATGACCATGCATCACTTATTTTCCTTATTCACAGTGTGCGTGTTAACTACAGAATATACTGTATTTACATATTAAAGTTTGACTTCTAACTAAAAATATCCAGTTTCTACTATTGCCATATTTGAGAATACAGGCCTGTTTTACTCTTGTTCACAAAATATATTAAAATCAGCATCAAAAAACACTTGTATTAGATGTAAGCAATTTCCAAACATGCATTTAAAATTTTGGTAGTCACGCTACACTTTTGGTTTATAGATTACAGCTTTATCCTTTGTTAGAAGCTTCCAAGCTGAAGCGATTGACTATGCCAACTATTTTAAAAAACAATCAATTTGTCTGTCAAAACATCCTTTGGTTCCAGCTTCTGAGATTTGCTACTTTTCTGTTTTATATCATTTTCAATTAATAGTTTTGGATTTGTCTATGACCATTTTCTGAACTGTTGGTTGGAATAAAACCAGCAGTTTCAAGACTCTGCTCTGGAAAAACATGAATCCAAGAAAATATGGTTTCTAGTTAACAAATACTTAAATATTTGAGTTAGTGATGAAAACCTTCACTTTAATCATCGTTTTCTGCCATCAATAAAGCACATCACACGAGTCGCTTAAGTACTGATAGATATTTATTAGAAAAAGAAAAGCATTTTACAAAGCCAAACAGCTGCACTAAGAGACTGAGCTACCTGAGAAATTATCAGGTTTTATCCAGCATTAAATTAAACAAAAGCCACAATCGGCAAGCACAGGAGGAGAAAACTATGTACACTCAAAAAAAACAAAAACATGTCGACAGTGTAACGTCAAGATTTCATCAATAAGTTGAGGCCCCTTTCTGGACTTGAAGCTGTTAAGAGGAAGGTTGAAATAGAGCTGGAAATAGACACTGGGTTAAAAGGGAGTGGGTAACAACAAGGTACAATCGTTTAACTGACACAGGGGTTATTGTATTGAAGCTGAGCTGGGGTCTGGGTATTGACTGTTGAGTGTGAGGGATTAACTTGTCAAAGGGTTTCAAGTCTACACTATCGGGAGCTATGGTGACTCATGTTTTGCATGCCTAGTCTACAAAGACAAATATACACCCTGCCTGTCCGTACAAGTACTGCTAATAAGACAGGGAGTACATTATGGGGATCTAACAGGGGACTGAGAGACAAGCATGTACAGATGCTTCACCCGACTACCTCCCAGCCCCTGTCTACAATAATAATCTCAACTTCCAGAGGCTTTTCCCTTTTCATCCAGCCATTCCCTCTTTTCTGTTCAGTGGCCAGTTTCATACATCCACCCTCACATGCCATTCTTCTATAATCTCCTAAAAACACAATTCTAACACTAAAGTGGACTTTGTTATGGCATGCGAGTATTGGAGCTGAAACGCCTCACACATGATCTGGTTACTAAGCCACTGATCTGGTCTTTCCGCGGCGGTGCTTACGAACTTCTTCCATCAGGTCCTTGAGGTACTGAATCTCTCGGCTGATGGACTCCGCCTTCTCCGTCAACTCATGGTTCCTCTTCTCTAGCCCTTCGAGCTCCGTGCCGAGCAGCTCCTGCTCGACCCTCTTTTTCTGTCTGTAGCGAGTGGCTGCCGTCTTGTTCTGCTCCATCTTCTTTAGTTTCTTCTCCACCACCTTGGGCGCACCAGACACCGATTTGACCTTCGAGATTTTTGCAGAGGGGGAGGAAGCGGCGGTGGGCTCTGATTTTGAGTAGGGTTTGGTCCTAGAGGAACCAGCTGTGGGAGAGGGGGTGAGAGGAGATGGGAAGCAAGAAGGTGAGTCTGCGACGGACTCGATGCCAGAGTCGCTGTCGCAGTCGCTTGATGGAGGAGAGATGTTAATGGACTGGTCAGGGAGAGATAGGAGGGAGGGCTCGTCTTTGTTGGTTAGCACCACCACAATGTGGCTGGATGTCGGAAGAGAGAGCACAATGGGGCTGCTGGTCTGAAGGCTTCCACTGGGATCTGGAATGATGGTGGCTGCAAGGGATGTGGACATTTTCTCTTGATCCAGGACATCCACTTCACTCCCCAGCTCCAACGTGTAGACTGGAGAGGGGGGAGGCAGGGAGGGAGGCTCAGACTTCATAACATCCTCCTGATCAGGAGCCACCTCTGTGTTCCTGGCCTCTGCTGGTCCAGGGAGAGGAAGTTCTAGAGGGAGGGAGGGGATGCTGGGCAGTGGCAGACCCAGCTTCTGGCTGTCGTGCGAGGCGGGGATGGTTGTGTCAAATGAATCTAGATCCAAATCCATGTGGGAGTCGAGGGAGGCCAGGAGATCCTCAGGGGAGCTGGGAGATTCATCGGATGAGCAGGAGCCAATGAGGGAATCCAGGTCGAATTCACTCAGGTCGATTTTTTCTGACATCCAGTCCATGTCCGCAAAAGCGTCATCTGCTGACAGAGAGGATTTATTAATTATTATTTGATCAAAACAATTATGAAATAGATCAAATGATACAAATCACTTCAGGCCTTTTAAAGGTCCTCTTTGGTGAATGGGGTTTCAGCAAATACAAAAGCAAAACTGCTGAATTTCTTTCACGTCATATTGAGTGTCTTGACAATTATTTGGTCCACGATGACCTCTTTTCGACTGCCACCACTGTATTGTTATGATTTTGTGACGCACTTGAGATCATGTTTGTTGAGGATATTGCAACAAAAGGGAGACGTCATTGTGAACTAACATTTCACAAAACCAGCTTGAGCCGGTCTCAACTACACACTTGAGAGCCACACCTGCCAGCTGCTAACCAATGAATGTTCTTCACTGCCAACCACACCTACCAATTACTCATTCGTGCCTTAAATTTGGTGTTGGACAAAGTATGTAGTGTCTTAGAAAAGACTTTGCACATAACTTCATACATTTTTAGAGCAGCTTGTAGCTCACCAGGTTCCATTTTGACCGTAGGAAGATCTTGTGGCACAGTCCTTAAAACAGGGACAGTGTGGCTTTGTGCAACCTAGTTTTAACATCTAGGACACGCTGCCTGCAGGGCAACCTTGAGTGCTTTACGAACACAAAACCACCTACATAAAATATTTACAGCTTGCCTGAAAGCAATTAACATACCACACATCACCTCAGAACAGTGGGGGACAAACAATGTACTTCTACCTTTGCCTGTAATATTAGTTTGTACATAAGCAACATGTGTTTCGGATTTTCCTTCCTTCCTCCATTTTTCCATGCAGTTTCTGTAATTCAACTCGGCTGTGTTTCCTACAATCTTTTGTTCCTTTTGGAGACATTTCTTTAGATTGATCTTGCTTTAATATTTAACTTGTGGGAATTTGAATTCACCCTCACCTTTGTCATCGTCTGCTCCAACATGGCCGTCGAGCAGGTCGCTGGCACCCAGCCAGGAGAGAGACAGTGAATCCGCTCTGGCCTTGGTTCCCAGGAAAGAGGAGGGATGGTTGGGAGGAGAGGGAGGTGGGGAGGCAGAGAGCGGGGAGGACGACAAGGTCTGGTAGGGAGACAGGGGGGATGTGTAGGAGGAGAAAGAGAGGGGGGGCGAAGCTGGCGCCTTCCCCTCTAGAGAGGAGGAGGGAGAAAGAGCTTCTTCTTCATCTTGGTCCAGAAGGGGCCCCATGGGGTCAGCCATCAGAAACGAGGGCCCTGTGGACAAGGACTTCCTCATTAGATATCTTATTTTCTAAACGAAATACTTAAACATAGAAAATGATCTGCTCCAATTTATATCCCAGCTATATCTAGCCATCTAATGCCACTCTAAAATAATCTACCAGACTTACATCTGAGACTGATTAAGGGTTCAATAAAATGAAATGATCCAATAGGTGATGCCACAAAATACTACCTTTGTGATTTGAGGCTGACCTAGGTGTTTCTATTTTAATTCTTGATGTTTAGTAAGTCCTGGAAGCTAAACTCTCTCTCTGGTTATCCAAACTGAGTGCTCTGTATTCAGTAATGTTTGTAGTAGTGCTTTGGCAACATCTGTCATCACAACACCAACCTAAGTACAGGGCCTCCACGTCCTCCAAGGCCAGTTGGGAGAGTGTCATGGCTGCTGCTGGTCAGTGGTAGCCGTGAATGGGTGAATAAAATCAAGGGCGAGTCTGATGACGTTAACAAGTCGAGGGGTTCGGTACTGCTGTCGACGGCAGCAAAGCTGAGGGTGGTTGCCGAGAGAGACCTGGGTAAAGGAGACAGAGATGCAAGCCATGTTATGGGGAGAAAGTGAGGAACATACACAGTTTGAGTGTAGATTTATTAGGTTAGATATAGGTAGAAACATTTTGAGAGTTGTCGCTAAGCTAATGAATGTGCACCACAAAAGAAAACAACTCGTCTTTACAGCAGGAAAAAAGGTGTAAAGACAAAACTAATGTAGGGAAATTCTATGAAAATATTATGCCAGGAGCTGACAACCTTATCTGTATATCTGAAAAACGCCCCATTGTGTCTGCACTTCCTGAAACAAGTAAACATTTCCTCACTATAACAACACTCATACACAACTTTCTTGTTAGCATGTGTTTGGCTCGTTAATGCTGTTAACGCCTCTCACACGGGGAAGGGGGAGGCTAATTTTGGCTAATCCTTTCCACCTAAGCGTCAAAGCGGCTGATGGGAAACAGTCCGCCCTCCACCGGGGGATAATATTTCCTAATTTGGTCATGCTTTGGTCGGTAACTCCGCCCTCCTCAGTGAGTCACCGCGGAGATGTGGGAGGTCAACCGCCATTTTCACAACAGAGCCATCTGTGCGAGGGCTGAGTGAAAAGGACTGCGCGCCATTTTGGACACGCCACGTTGTCAAGTGTTTAATACACACAAACACTAACAATGTTGAAAAATACTCAGCCTTGTTGTCGCTGTGAAATACATAAGAACTTTAAACGAGGGGCTTGAAAAGTGCTTGCCGTTTACCGAGATAATCGTTAACATGCCTCGCTAACGCAAAACAAAACCGCACAACACAAGCTGACGCGCCGGCTGGGACTAAAGTTAATTCAACTGACAGTCTGTAATTTGACACTACCACCAACTCCAAAACAGGAAATCCAGCTACATATCGGGATCCACCTGTAATTTTACCAGTAGTCTTATGTAGTAATTGATCATATCCAGCACGCTTAACCATACTCAACAAGTCTGTTAACTTTATCAACACTAGCCAGTAGAGTTGACATTTACGCCGGTTGAGGCCAAAGGCACTCACAGGGGTGAAAATGTCGACAAAAAAATACTTACGCCATTTTGCCAGAAATAGCCAGTGCACTTAGCCGTTGCACTGCCGAGTTGTTGCCGCTGCAAGGATAGCCGCCGCACACCTTTAAACTGCCATTTTAGCGCGGGAGAGCTCGCACCAAGAGTCGATAGTCACTTTTACTGTTGTGGGAACGAGAGACGGATGGCGAGAGTCACACTAGTTTATAAAGAGCCGAGGCACCCCCGACTGCATTCCTCCGCGGTGTCACTCCGCGGGGGCGTTTGTTTTTAGCGTAACTAGCAGCCCGGGTGAGAGGAGTTTCAGTTTCAGAGACATTTTCAAGCAATAGCGAACAACAGCTACTTCCAGCTGGGCAGTAGTAGTTAGCAGCGTTGACCAAAACAGTCGTACCGCTGTGATTACTCCGCTCTAGTCTTGTTTGTGATTGGTTAGATGCATAACGTCTATATCCGAGAAAATAGATCCATATGGCGCTTTAAAGACGAGTGCCTCCCTACGTCAAATGTCGTAGGCGGACAAGTAGGTCAAATACAAAATGTAAACATCGAGGAAGAAAACAGTTTTGTGGGTCTTTTACAAATGTCAGCGACTGATAAGCAATACTAGACTACAGCAAACATTACATAACACATACTTCAAGATACTTTTCCATCTGTTAAAAAAATTAATTTAATTTAAATCAGTACCATATTTTATTTCCGGTGCCTACTTACTTTTTACTTACTTAATTTAGCCTGTTTTTACTTTTTACTTTTGTTTTTATCCAGAGACACATTTATTAAAAATGATTTATGATTTTGTACCGTATTTATAGGCTATTTTAAAAATGTTATTGTTCTTGAACTCACAAACTGTCTTTTGTTGTTTCTTAATGCTGTGTGGTGAAGCCAATGACAATTTTACACATTGTGGACAATAAATGACGAACTAACTTTAATAAGAGGAAGAAAACTTTCACATCTGTGTATTCTGTCTGTCACTTTTCATTTTTCATTTCCATTCTTTGCTCTGTCCCTGCACCATAGCTATATATTGTATTCCTATAGTATTTGTTAATATATTTCTGCATTAGCAACTCTGCAGTCTCTTGTGAATTCATTGCAGCTATGATTTTGATGAACCCGGCTAAAGTTCACTCATAGTCTGTGGGTTCAATGGGGTGACAACTGCACTGCCCCTGGTGGTTAGCTGCAGGTATTAAAAAGTATTTCATTCTCTTCAGTCTTTCAGAAATTTCAGGACATTGTACAATAGTACAGATGATGAACAGAACATTAAGGCTAGTGTAAGTCATCCTAAATAACAAATAATACCAAATATTTAAAGAAGGAGCAGTAAAACAAGGCAAAGCAATTTTAGTAGTGTAGCACATTTCATACACAAAGGCAATTCAAAGTCTTAATAATGCATTTAAAATAAACATGAAACAACAGGAAATTCAGCATAAAACACTAAAACGCAAATTAAAGAGATATAATTAATTTAAAAAGAAAGTAACACAAATCCCAAACTATATTCATTATGTCCATTCCAAGTAAACTCCAAGATCAGGTCCAGTCTGAAGCTGCTGTAACAGGAGGTTATACAGTAGATAATGTATGTCTTTCAAAAATGAAATAGAATACAAACTGAACAAAATAAAATAAAATACTATACTACAATTTCAGCAGAGAAGCACCCTTTTTACTAAAATCATAACCATTCAAATTAAGCTAATTCATAGGATTTTGGCTAATCAGTGTATAGATGCACAGCTCTGTTATCCCTTACATTGTAGTTTTGGAGAGAAATAGGGAATTAAAGTGGAGACTGACAAACATAACATACATACATAAGTAAGCATAACTCTGATGTTTGTTGTGTTTTATTTGACTTTGTTCCCTGTTTACATTTTTACCATATTGTCATACCATAACATTACTATATAAGATATGTGAATATATATATTTAAAAAATATACGCAAATATAAAAGTATAAAGATGAAGTCAGCCAGGAGAAGGTCTACAACTCCCCTGAACAATGCATACTGAACATGTCCTTGATTTGCATGAGCTCATCCAAAGCCTTATTGAGATCCTCTGCTAGCTTGCGGATTTTCTTCGCAAACTTCGACTCAAGGCCCTTCTTCAGCTTCTGACCATCCTTTCCTTGGGTGAAGTACATGTCCATGCCAAGGGCGAAGCCTTGCATCAGCCCCGATGCCTTAATGTTAGCCTCTAAGGCCATAGCACTTGCTCCCCCTGTAGTGGTCAGCTGTACCACCCCGGCTACTCTCACCGAATCCATCCTGGCTTCACTCAGAACAGAGAGATCATGCTGCTTTAGCTGCTCCATACCCTCATTGATGAACTTTAAGCAATCCTGAATATCCTTCATGAGGTGGTCATACTCCTGGAAGGTCTTTTCGATCTTCTTCTTGTCCTGACTGACGTTCACCTGGAAGAGCAGATTTCATAATCTTTTAAACAGCAGCTTTAAGCACATTATGGTGAATTAAAAGAGTAAAAAAGTTAAAGCTGCTATGTGTAGATTTTTGTTAGCATCTTTTGATTATTCGGCATAAAATTATGTTTGTAGAGAAATGAAACAATCTTGGTGGAGATTCATCCCATGAGTAGCTGTCTGCCACAGCGTGTTTTTAAACACTACCATTAAGGGGCGCCAAAGTAGAAATGTTTCAAGTTCTACACCAAGTGGCTTTAACATTTATTGGCAAATTTGACATCATTTAAACACACATCATCATTCTCTGTGTTTTCTCTGAAGGAAGATTATAGGTATATTTTTCTGAAATACTTACCATTTTACTCATCTTTGAAACACTATAGTCAATTATTTTTGATTTCTTTTGTCTTTGTTTACCACGTTCAGTACTCTTTGGTCTTTTTCTGCACCATACATTCCTGAAGGAATTTATCTTGTCAGCTGAGGAACATCTGTCAAACCTTCAGCATGGTATTTTGTTACTAGTGCACCCT
Source organism: Macquaria ambigua (assembly GCA_008360985.2). Classification (NCBI taxonomy): domain Eukaryota; kingdom Metazoa; phylum Chordata; class Actinopteri; order Centrarchiformes; family Percichthyidae; genus Macquaria; species Macquaria ambigua. The sequence goes on along the minus strand of VMKM01001146.1, from coordinate 48,369 downwards.
AATGCAAGGCAATTTTATTTATATAGCACATTTCATTACATGTAAACTCAATGTGCTTTACTTTGACGTGCACACAGCAACATTTAACATGTACAGCAGAATACAATAAGTTACATTAAATAAGTATAACATAAACAAAAGAAAAAAAAAAGCAAAATGCAAGAAAACCATACCCTCCAAAAAAACATCCACGCCACAGACACAAACCACAAACAGAGACTTTAAATCAGTAAAGTTTGTCTCACGTCCAGTCACCTTGTTGGCGATGGCTGCTGATGCACCAGTGACGCCACCAGCTGCAGCCACGCCGACCCCGACTGCAGTCAGGGCCAGTGAGGCACCCAGCGTGAATGGACACAGAATCACCCCGGCAGCTGCCGCCACACCTCCCGCTATAGTTGTAGCTCCTCCTGTGATGCCCGCAATCTTTGTACCCTTTGAAACCTTAAGATTAAAGGGAATTTATTTGATATCATTTCTGAAAAAATATTTGATTAGGGATCAAGTTATGATGACTTTAATCATAGATATATTTCAAGCATCCAAAACATATGGAACTGAGTATAACAGCCAAATACACACTAAACCAGAAGGAACAGTACTCAAATATGATTGGTCAGAATGAAATTATGATTGTAGAGTCTGGCTTAAATTTTGATTCACAGTTTTATGATTAGATTGAGTGCAATATACCTTGATAATATGACCTTGATACCTTGATAATATGACCTTTCATTATCATACGTGGTCTTTTTACCTTGTCTAAGTTGTCAGCAATGCAGAGCAGCTCATCAGTGTGTTGCTTCAGGGTGCCACCACGTTCAGTCAGCAGGAGGTTGTAACGCTGGAGAGCTTTATAGAGCTGTTCAGCTTTAACTTTGATGATACTGGAATGTATTATAAGAACAGTTGATCAGATTATTATAATTCAGCTTTTGTTGGAGGAACCTGTCCAGTCTAGTCTAAAACAAGACTGAGTTTGAGTCAAGACAGCGCCCAGATTAAATCGTACTCATCCTTTGGACCAGTCATTAATAAGATGCATCATCCACCAGACTGCACCAAAACCACTACAGTAGTGTGGCTTTTAAATGGCCTGTCAGGTATAACATTTTGACCTAAGAACCTCAATCAGTCTAAAGTTTTGAAACAGCAGCACACAGTTGATTAGAAAACTGGCTCCTATTGAAGATCAAGTGGTTTTAGCCACACTAGCGGTGTGGCATGTTGGTCTGTCGACCCACCACGTTGGTCCAGACTGAAATATCTGAACACCTACTGGAAGGATTGCCATGAAATTTGGTACAAATATCCATGGTGTCCAGAGGATGAATCCCAATGACTTTGGTGATGCTCTGACGTTTTCAGCACCACCAGCACCTCAAAGTTTTTATTTATCTTGTGAAATAGCTCAACATCTACATGATGGATTGGCACAAAATGATCTACAGACATTCATGGTTCCCAGAGGATGAACCCTGCAGACTTTGGTGATCCCCTGACTTTTGCTCTAGCACCTCCATGAAGTTTACATTTGTGGTTTTTCGTAAAATGTCTCAACAACTATTGGACGGATTGCCATGAAAAGTTGTACAGATGTTCATGTTCCCATCAGTATGAATTGCGATCACTTTAGTGATCCTTTAACTTTGGGTTATGGCCAAATACCTCAAAGACTAAAGACATTCCCATCAGCCTCAGAAGTACTTCATGTTTAGTGCTAATTAGCAAATGTTAGCATGCTAAAACACTAAACTAAGATGGTGAACATGGTAAACATTACCTGCTACATTACATCAGCATGTAAGCATTGCCACTGTTCATGTCAGCACTCTGTTAGTATTTAGCTCAATGCACCACTGTGCCTCAACTATAGAAGATGTACCAATCTACTTACTTTGTTTCTTTCTCCCCTCTAAGTTTGAGGTCTTTGCACAGAGTATTCCAGGCTGTAAGTCAATAAAACTGTAGTTCAGCAACAATAAGTTACCAAACACACTAAGAACATCAAACATAAATCTTTTCAAACTGGTTTTCCTCACTCACGTGTCACTTCCATCCACCAATCCAACAGATTGGACCCAGATCCCTGGTAGAAGATAAGAGGTCATTTACAATGCAGCTAAAAAGACTATAATTGTACATTGTATATTGTGTTAGCAAAATACCTTAATGGTTGTGAAATAATTACCATGATTTTGTATTTGTTGTCAGGCTTCACTTTTGTAGTTTGTTGAGGCAGCGGAGGAGGTTCTTTACAGTTCTCATAAATTGGTTGTTCAGCCTCCACCTGAAAAAATGACAATCCAGTTTTATTAAGATTATGTACAAATAACATGTTGGTAAGTGAGTGAGCAGTGTTTTTACAGTTAACATCAGTTATCTCACATGGTGGAGGCACTCTGATGGTTTATTTTGCTTCTTTTCATGCCTTACCTGAGCTCTCTGCGTCATCTTCTGACGCCTGATGCACTTTTCATAAATATTTTTACTTTGACACTTTTTCTAAATTTAAATGCAGGACTTCAACTTTTGATAGAGTATAATTCCATTGTGTGATAAAGGATTTAAGTGCTTTTGCCACATCAGAATAGAACAGGTGGCAAATCTGAATAGATTGTTTTCCCTGTAGTTTGTTTATTCCATAAAAAACAGTTCTCCCCAAAATGAAAATTTAGAACCATTAACCAGAATATTTTGTGGTTTCAGTAGCTGTAACATATTCATATGTTACTTACTAACTAGCTGCTTTGCCTACGCTGCACCCTACAGAATCATTAAAGAAGAAATTTGACAGATATTCTATGCTTTTTTTAAATTTTCTTTTTTTTACTGTAGGTGTAATTTCAAGGGCTTCTTGTTGTGCCTACAGCAGTCAATGGATTAAGTTTCCCCAAATTTCCCCAAATTAAGATTCCTCAATAAACTACTTTGAGATTTGGGGTCAGTTCGGGCACAGTTTTTTATTAACTTTACCTTCTTTTACTACATGAGTAGATTTTATTCCACAACGTATTTAAAATAGAACATAAAACAATGTTACCTTTACTATTTCCAGACTGCTGTTTGCAGAGTCGAATCCTCCTGGACTCTTTTTAACAGACCACTTCTTTGGTAACACTGGTGGAGGAGCTGAGCAGACCGAACCTCCCTGAGTTCGAATGGAAATAAACACAAAAGTCTTAGTATCTGACAGAGTGTCATAGTGTGAAAGACACATTCTGTTACTGCTGCCCAACGTGTGTGAGACTTTATTAGATGTATGTTTCAATCTGTGATGTTTTGTATGGATGTTTGGAATTATGCATCAATTCCCATCCATAAATATCAGATCAATACAAAATATTAGTATTTGACCACAGAGTATGATGAACCTGATTTAAGACTGTGCTGTGTAGTGAGTTGACACACAGATTTGATCTCATTACAGAGTAAAACAAAACATTGCTGAATGTGGAGAATACTGAGAACCAACCTCTGGACATTTTGTGGGAGACTGAGGAGTGGAACATTTCAACAGCTTGTCGTCCTCAGTTTTGTCTGGATGGGGAATCTTTCTCCTTGGCAAGGGGACTGGCTGCAGAAAGAGAGGGGGCGTCACTCAGCCACTTACACAGGTACATTTAAACACTGAAGCTGCTCTGACTTAAGGTTTTCATTCACTCTATATTTTGTGATATTTGAATTCTCTCAGTTCCCTTACTTGTCTGACATTTATCCAGACTATAAAGTTGCAGTTCACAACTTTAATGCAAAGTGTTTTCAGAACTCTGAGCCCACATTAACTACTTAATAGAGTGCATGTATCTAATTAAAGTGGCAATCAAACAACAAAAAATGCCACTTGAGGGAATTTGAAGTCTTTTCCAACGCGTGGTGGTGCAAAAAATGAAGTCTGCCCTGGCAAGTGTGCTTGATAGTTTATTTACATGATCTTGAAAATACACTTACAAAAGGCCGAGTGCACTGAATGAAAACGTAAAACCGAACTCGTAAATGTGACAAAACAACAAAAACGCTAACCAGCCCAGACAAATACACATGCACGGCTGAAAAACTGCTTCCTGTGTTCCTAATTCCCTCCCGCTGTCCGCCTGTGACTCCCCTATCTAGATTATGTGACTGATTACCTGTAACAACATGCACAGCCCACCACACATGACACAACACCTCAAAATTGGCTACAACACATAAATATGATCAAGGCAAAACATTGTTGATCTGCGTTCCTCATCTGAAGAGACGTCTGAACTGTTAGCTGACCTTGCCAAGCAAGCCAGACAGAATTGTTTACATCCTTGTTGTTGGCACACACGTCTTGTTAGCTGGTTTCACTTTTGCTCTGAACAAAAACCTTGATTACTGTCGAACGTTTACCTTTGCAAACTGGATATTAGGTAGAAATAATGTGATTGCAATTGGGCAACCTCCCACACACAGATTGAAATCAGACTGATTTGCTAAAGATCCCGCCAGACATGTTTCAAGACATATAAATAAAAGAATATACTTTGCATAACAATTTGTCTGATGTGTTTTTTCACAGAAAGGTTCAATCAACCGGTTAACTACTCCTTCATTTAAAAAAATTCTGAATCTGTAAATATGTAAATGTTTTTCATTTCAAAGGTTTAACTGCTGGACACGAGATGTCTCCTACTTCACTGAAAAGTCCATTCTCAAGTTTCTGCATCACACTCGTGAGTTGAATATTGAACCACCATTGACTTCCAAACTAGTTGTGATGTCACAAAATCATTTCTGAGTGTAGGGGGGCTTTAAAGCAACAAAGACATTCAGTATCAATATACCTCCACTGTGCTGGGCTGGCAGAAGAAATCTCTAAATCTTATAGAACAAATCCGCATGGCTATATACAAGCAGAAATTGCAAAAATGTCGTGATTTAGGCAAGATTACTCTTAAAACGTATATTTAAATGAATTTGTTCAGCAGCATTTGGTTGAACAGTAATGCAACTTAATACTTCATAATATACAAATACTTTCATAATCATCACACGTGCTTTATTCATCTAATTTCTTACCCGTGACATTGTGTAATGTTCCCTGCTGTATGAGTCGTTCTGCGATCGCTCTCCTTTGCTGCACTCTTTCACTGACTTTCACCATCGACTTAAGAACGCCGATCCAAAACTCATAACAGGTTAGACCTGAAAATAATCGACATCTTATGACTCAACCGGTATGCATAATCATTGCTACTCGAGCACCTGCAACATTCTTGTTTACATACCTGTTAAAAGTTCTGCCATTGCTGGAATGAAAGATATTCTCTAAAGTCAGCTCCATGTCCTGCACATAACAAAGCTGGTGGCCACACCATGACTATCAATGAAGAAATAACTGAGCTGAACTCCCCCACACACACACACCCCTTTTTCCAATTTATTTTATCTTGGCTTAATTCGTTTTTCCTTTTTTTCCCCCTAAAATTAATAAAGAGATTTGAAGAAAAAAAAATGTGCTTCACACTTAATCCTGTCTTCATGTACAGAACTGAATGTTCATGAGTGTCGATTTAATAGTTACACCTGTTTTTCTGGAAAGAGTCTAGTAAACTGTCATCATGGCTAAACTCGTACAAAGTCATTTATTTTTAAATTATTTCTGCATGTAGATGTACTGCTGTTACACCCTGAATGAAAATAACAAAGTCAACCTGTGATTCTTGATATTGAAAACTGAAAACTTCTGCTCAATAGTAAAAAAGAAATGTCTGAATTCAATTAAATTCTAGTACAAACTGGACGATCCTGATTGGAACTGCGACCGGAGAAGACCACCCAAACAATATAAAGAAGAATCAGAATATCAGTTAACTATAATTCTGGAGAAGAAGAAAAAAACTTTTATTGTGTCTGAATCTTTTCTTGACAAATCTAATGTGGGTTACATTTTTGATATGTGAAAATGAAGCAACTCAAATGAGGTGTAACATGACACATGAACGGTTTCACTATAGTATCGAGCATTTGAAGCAGCACTGTTCCTCATAAAAAGACAAGTGACTAATGACGAGTTATGAGTGATCTTTGGATGAGAGGTTTTGAAACGTTAACTAATGAAGTTCAAGCTGCAATATTTTCACAATGAACACATTTTGCAGTGACGCTCTTGGCAGGAAAAACACTGTAGATCACATGTTCCCTGTATGCGACAGTATGTGTCTGCAGTCATAACCCCAGCACAGATTCAACATATAATAAAAATTCTCCTCAAAGTTTTCTTGTTCCATTGTTGAGACATATGAAGTGGAACCACCTTCCAGAACATAATCTGGTCCAGAAATCCACTTTGATCCACAAAACGCAGCTCTGGTTTTTCCACTGTGGCTGCAGTGTCTTTGTGTTTCCGTGCGCTTTATCTCTTCTCCTCGACAGTCCTGCCAAAGTATTCCTTCTGGAACTGCTGGAACTCCTCCTCTGTGAACAAAGACTGCGGCTCCTTGGCCTTCTTGGCGGGTCGGTCCGGGCGATTCCTGGACTGTCTCCCTGAATTGTGGCTCAGGATCTACGTGAGACAGAGAGCAAGTCAACACTGTATGACAAACTCACTCGAACATGTCGACAGTAGAGAGAAGCAGAAGCAAATATAAAGTAAAAGTAAAGTAAATCCAAATAATCAAATAATACAAACATGAATCACAAATGAATCATGTTTCTGTGGTTTAAGCTTTTCAAGATCAGTAAAGTAAATATTCAGATTTCTGTCAGACCTGGTGAGATCCTTCCTTAATTGTTAACAATTTGATATAAAAATTACACTACTTTAAAAGTAATGTATTGTATTGTAAACATAAAGTAATGAAAAGGATCATCAATACCGATGATAGCTGTAATAGGAGAGTGATCTCTGCCTTTCTTACCTTCATAGTGTCCGAATCTGTTGCTTTGTAGCCAGTTTCCATAAAGTACTTGAGATTAGCACTCATCTGGCTCTTCCTCTGCTTCTTCCTGAACTCCTCTTCAATTAACACCAAAGAAGAAGAGAATGTTTAGAGCAAGACGGCATAACAGATGTTGTAATACATCAGAGGGCTACTAGCACTGCAATTACGCATAAACTATGAATACTGTTAAGATAAAATGAGTCAAATTATGGCAATGTTGTATTTTTATTTCTGCTTTGCCATTGAAAGGTTGTTAACTATACAACAGAGCCACCTGGTGGTTTTGTTGTACACTTAGAGCGATGGGGCAAGATCAGGATCAGAGACAGAGCAACCTCTATTCTGATAACAATCAGTTTTACTACAGCCTGAATTGCCCATTAAACATGAGTTACCACTGGTCTATTCCAGTGATTTTGGACAGTATGGTCAATATCGACAGAAATTAAATTCACAAAATAAAACGGAGCTGAACATTGCCGAAATAACACATGCAAATTCTACTTTAGGATGCATTTCCCTCTGAACACTGATGCTGTGCAGGACTGCCAGCAGACTGACCCACTGCAGACTTGATCCTCTTGTCTTTGACTGTAGCTTTGCTCTTGCCGGGACCCAGGCGACCCTGCAGCCGTTTGACCTGCTTGGTGACTCCCTGCCGCTTTGTGCTCACCAGCTCCATCACCGTGGCCGAGCTGGGCGTCTGCTGCTGCTGCTTCTTCTTCTTCTTCACTTTACTGACATCTGGCAGGGTGCACAGGACATAGAGAAACCAAATGTACGCTGCTAACAAGGCAATGCTATGTGCGTAGGTAACCGATTGGCCAATGCACTAAAACTTGTCATATCATATACTCTGGTGGTTTTAACTTCACTAATGGTACATTTAGTGTACACATTTAGTTTTGTATTACATTTAGTCTCTGTTTCATAACGCTAAAAATTAAAATTAATACATAGGCTTTTTGTACAAGTAAAATATTTAGCTCTATTGGAGCTCTTTAACCTGTAAGTTAACGTTAGTGGCTCGTTTTAGCCTGACATGAGAGGTAATAATTACAACCCTAATTAAGAAAATGAGAATTAAGTCGCCAGTTCCATATTTCAAGACAGCAGCAGTGAGGAAATATGGTTGACTACGGCTGTTATTACCAAACTCTAACAATGAAACAACACTCAAAATCACTAGCATTGGTCGGGGCTGAAAGAGGGCACTGATGCCCAATGCTAATGTTAGCCAAATGTAGTTTAGCTAGCAAGCTAAACTGCTAAACCTAACTGACCTTTAATATCATCGCTCAGCAGCTCCAGGCCTCTCCTGATCAACGACGCCGACATCCTGATGTAATAATATGAGGTTTTGTTGAACTGACCACAAGCTACATCGATAAGAATTTGCCTTTAACTCTGGACAGCAACGTGTGACTCTATCAACATCCGGTTAGTTCGTCTTGTGCACCATCTGAAAGCAACCGGCTGGGAAACAGTCGAAGATTTGTAAAGTTCCTCCCTGTCAACTTCTAGTTCCTATGCCTAATCTATTATGTTTTCTACTACTACTACCACTACTACTACTACTACTACTACTACTACTACTACTAATAATAATAATAATAATAATAAATTAGGGTAATTTAACGAAAGCAGCAAATTAGCACGCATCATCAGTGTCCCGCAACAAACAGAGCATGAGAGCAAATGTCATTATATAAATAAACAGAAAATAAAAACAATTGGATTGCAGCCTTAAGATGAGTACAAAATATCAGTAGATGTAGTGTACTAGGGCTAAAAAGTGTTTTATGTGCCGTAAGAATGAGTCAGACCTAGGCTATTTAAAGAAATATAGGCCGAGGCTGTGCACAAAATTAGGAGGTCATGAGAATAATCAGGTTGTCCAAAAATGTGTTTAGCCTAAACAGTCAGTCCTAATGGTGCATGGTTGTGAATATTATAGCAGACCAACAAGAGGAGGAGAGTATAAAGCCTAAATAATTAGGCTACACCTTGGAAATATCGAAGACTACATTACTTTTCTGTAACAAACCCAAACGTTGCTCTCTGCACCCTTAAAGGCATTTAACAATTTAAATAAATAAGTTATTACTCTTCTGAGAGTAATAATGTTGCTGCATCTGGCCACAAATGAATGAATGCACAGAGAGAGTGGGCTTATTTGGACTAATAATTCAGATTTCTGTTACGGCTACAATTAAATGTGGCATGTGATGATGCAGTGACCTGTAGGTCTGTTTTAGATATATGCATGACTTTAAATATCCACTACAGTTTACAGACTTAAATGGCCCAATAGTTGCTCGTTACAAAGTAATCACATTATTGTAACGCGTCACCGCCTCCATTCACTTCCAGCTGTCGCACGGTGAACTGGGGGCGTGGTGGTTGTTGCTCTCCCTCCCTCTCCACCGTTAATACCCTTGCTCTCTCTACCACTCTCAACCTTTGGCACATGCAGGATTAGGTCGATCTTTAAGTACAGTAAACGTTGTAGCCTGTCTACCTCTCCAGAATTAACCATGGCGCTTCAAGCGAGAGCTTTGCTCACCTCTAAATGGCTTGCGGAGGCTGTGAAGGTCCAGGGGAAAATGCACATCTTGGACACCTCTTGGTATTTGCCCAAACTGCGGCGCAACGCTAAGAGCGAGTTCAAGAAGAGGCACATCCCGGGCGCAGCTTTCTTTGACATAGACCAGTGTTGTGATAAAACCTCTCCTCTGGACCACATGCTGCCTTCAGAGGAGATTTTTGCAGATTATGTCGGAAATTTGGGAATAGAGCGCGACACGCACGTCGTGGTGTACGACGCCAGCGAGTTCGGCGCGTTCTCGGCGCCCCGTGTGTGGTGGATGTTCCGGGTGTTCGGGCACAGCGCGGTCTCGTTGCTCAACGGGGGGCTCAGGAACTGGGAGCTGGAGGGTCGACCGGTGAGCGACCAGTACGTCAGACCAACACCGACCGAGTTTAAGGCCTCCCTGAACCGCTCCTGGATCAAGACCTATGAGGATATACTGGATAACCTGGACACCAAAAAGTTTCAGGTGGTGGACGCCAGGCCCCCAGGCAGGTTCAAAGGACTGAACCCTGAACCCAGAGACAGTGAGTAGACCGTATAATGATGACACTGTTCTGTTTAGGTCTTTTGCAACTTGGAGTTCAGCGCGAAACAGCAACCATACTGAAAGCAGTGGCGCAGCTATAAATTATGGGTCCCATACACAGGGAGATTGTTTAGGTAGTAAATGACTACGGAAGGTCACCTTTACCCTTCACCTTTTCTAATAACAGGAGGCCATGCCTTGAACTACTGAAATAAGCTTTATTTAATTTATTGCTAAATTATTAGACACCCATAACTGAGTTGTTTTGAGTCTTATTAGTGAAGAAAATCTCGCAGACATCACTGAAAACTTTATTTTTTATTTCTGATTGTTCCACTTTGTTAGTTGCTGTATGCTTTCGAATAGATGACTTAATCAGGCTATAAAACCACATTTTTTACCCTTAAACCTTGATCAGGTAAAAAAAAAAATTAAGGTCTAAAAACCAAAACGCGTTCTAAGGTTTAAAGAAGACAGATAATAAAAAGAATTTTGGATAATAAGTTGCTCATTTTCTTAGCAAATGGGCCCCTCAGCTTTGAACTCTGATGGGAACGATGGTTCCTCTGCTCCTGCATGGTACTACTGTCTCCTATAGGGACCAAAGCACTGGTGATGGTGATGATGAAGATGACTGAAGAAATTAGGTTTGTTTCTTCCATCGGTGTTGGGAAAGAGTTAGAGCATGACACTGGATTCTGTCATGACTTGAGGTTTGAGATTGAGGTTTGATTCATACAGTCAGTGGTACTTTACACTTCCAAAATATTCAGGATTACAGCCAAGTCAGCTCATTTAGTTGTGTGGTAACAGGCATGTACTGTAAAAAAAGGTTGTCTGTAGGATAAGTCATGCAGACTAAGCTGACTTGTTTAACAGCTTCTGCTGTGTTTCTTGTAAGTAACATATTCGCTTAGTCAGTTTTTTGACATCCACAGCTGCCACCTGAAAATGAATCACAGTAACTTTGGCAAAAAGCTTTTAAATGCGGTAAACTAATGTAGAGAGATGAATATGGCAGTAACCTTTCATTATATGAAGAAAACAAGTTTTATACCATATGAATTTATAATCTTAATTTGCCTGTGTTTAACTAAAAATACCTTTAGTAGCTGGGCCAAGAAGCATAAATCCATAGCCTTATGGATTGCATTAATCAAGTTACATGTGTGTGTGCGTAAGCCTCGCTAATCAGACGCTGCTCATTCATTGATCAGATCAGGAGGAGCTATATAAGAGCAGATATGCAGACCACACTGGCATTAGACAACAAAGGCAGCAGGTTGGGAGTCCAGCGGCTGTCAGTCATGTGATGCTGTGACACATCAGTCTGTTGGTGTTTGATGTTTGTCCTCTGATGCTTGACAACCTGGAAAACAACTCAAATCAATATCGTGAAATCGATGAGATATTTGATATCGTGACACATGTATGCAAAATCACACATAAAAAGATCAATGTTCAATGCAATGAACTAAGTCCTACTGTTGCATTACATGAGACAAACCTCACATATAAAACAGAAAGTTCAGTAACTTATTTTGTTTTACCCCCAAAACACACTTTTGCCATGTATTTATTTATTTTTCCAATCACTCTGTATACTTTATATACAGGCCTCATGCAGCAACATTCTCTTAAATTTTTCTTATATTTTCTCTTCATTTTCTGTTAAGAATAAAAATAAAAGGACATTTCTTTGTATATGGCTTCCTGCATGAGGCCCAATATTTACATATTGTGCTGAGTTACACCTAAACTACTGTAAGTTAGTGCTCAATGACTGGCACACACATAATAGTCAGCACAAATTCTCTGAGCATTTTCATACCCATGCAGGCTACAGTTCTGCTTCTAAATGATCTGATTGATCGCTTGGCACAAAATGATCATCCTCACTCGACCACCATGTTACTGTGGCAGTAAACTAAAATAGACACACTTCTTCATCCTGTTGTTTGCATTAATTTATAGCATTTGTACAGAAAATGAGGCCAAACAGAAATATTATTCCATGCCATCTATAATTGTAGCTCCTCATTTAGTGCCAGTCTGAAAACGCAAAAGCAGTGGTAAAATGCATTAAAATATTGATTCAAGTGCAATCAGTGGTGTCGGAAATATCACACATGAAAAACAGACTTAACAAATAGAGGTGTACGGCCATAACAAAATCAAAACAAAAACATGTCTGTCACATTCTGCGACAGTATGGGTTGAACATGGCACAGGCCTGCAGTGGAAAAACCATAATGGTCCAGTGAGTCCGTGACTTCCTCGTACGTAGGCTTTTTGTGGAGTTTGCTCTGGACAAACACACAGGAGGGGCAGGCAGGCAGCAGGCTGAGCCTAAATCACTGAACAACACAAACACATAAGGAGAGCGAGCGGACAGGACAGTAGCAGGTAGAGTGAATGGTCTAGAACTTAGATATTGTCCACCCTTAGATATGTCGATCTTTACAGATAGCAGTCTGTGTACAGTGATAAGACACCCATAGAACGTGCCTTATCTTATTCCATACACTTCTTACTCCCACTCCCATTACACACACACATCCACACACATAACTGTACTGTACATACACACAATAATACACACAGAGAAAAGCTTTGATGTGCTTTTCTCCCTACAGAGACAGACCTTTTTGTTAAAGACTAATTTCCTTTTTGTTTAACCAGAAACAGAAGTCAAGACGAGGCATTTGAATTCAATGGCCATCCCTATTTATTTGAGCCAGAGTGTACGGATCTTCCTGCAACAACTCAACCTCTCGCGCGATTTCAGAGCGAAACTTCTGTTTCTGGTTAAACAATAAGGATCTTACTCATTAACAAAAAAGTCTGTCTCTGTAGGGATCCTTTCCATAATGTTGTCAGACATTTAGAATAACTTCCTGAGCCTGTCAGTGGCAAAAACAAGCACTTTTAGTGGACGTACCTTTCACGGGCGCAATTGACCCAAAGGATTATGTTGTAGCCATTGCAGCCCGTCTACTTGTGTAATTACAAAACTTTTGGTAATTATTAGTCATTTAGACCCCAAAATTTGTAAAAATAGGGCCCGGATTTAAAAAATACCGGAGTTACCCTTTAACAGCGCCACAAACTATGGCCTCAAAATGCCATTAAGTTGAATCACTACCTGAACAGTCCTGAACATTATGAGCTTCTTCAAAATCCTACATGATGCAGGGCTTTTTTTTATTGTACTAGATGTTTCTATTAATCCGTCTTTCTTCTGTAAATTGCTAATTAATTGAGAGTACCAATAAGTGGCTCTACATGTATCTCACTCTCATTCTATTGTCTCTTTCTGATTGACAGACACAGAGCCAGGCCATATCCCCGGCTCCATCAGCATGCCCTTCTTCTCCCTCCTGTCCCCATCGGGTCACTTCCTGCCCAAGGAGCAACTCCAGGCTCTGTTCGCCCAGGCTGGCGTGGACCTCAGCCGCCCTATTTGTGTCTCGTGCGGCTCGGCCGTGACTGCGTGTCATGTGGCGCTGGCGGCCCACGAGTGCGGGCACCCGGGGGTGTCGGTGTACGACGGCGGGTGGTCAGAGTGGTACACCCGTGCCGCGCCCGAGCACGTCATATCTGAAGGACGAGGGAAACATTTGTGATTGGTTCAGGATAGCAGGAGGTGTGGTACATGGGTTAGGACTGGATCAGACTGGTACTGGATGACAAGAAAAGAAGAATGTTCTTTGCTTGTTTTGGGTGAAGTTTGCTAAGGTTTAAAGGAATAGTTAGACATTTTGGGAGATACTTCCTGCTTATGCTGCTTATTTGCTATCTTGCCGAGAGTTAGATGAGAAGATTGATACCACTCTCATGTCTGTACGCTAAATATGAAGCTACAGCCAGCAGCCAGTTAGCTTAGCTTAGCATAAAGACTGGAAACAGCTAGCCTGGCTTTGTTCAAAGTTTTTAAAGAGATCTGACATCCAGCAGCACCTATAAATAGTACTAATTTACACGTAGTTTGGTCAATCTGTGCACAAAAAGAAATGTAAAAACGACAAGCTGTGGTTGGCTCCAACTCTATGCTAAGCTAAGCTAACTGCCTGCTGTCATATTTAGTGCACAGATATGAGAGTAGTATCGATCTTCTCATTTAATTCTGGGCAATAAAAGCTTCCTAAAATTTCAAACTATTCCTTTAACATTAAAGAAACGAGGGGTTATCCAAACATACATCACTAAGGGACATTCCTTTCATTCCAAACACATTAATAGTTGGCTTGACTAAAGAGCCAGCAATGTGTGAACACTAAACTTGACTTTTTAATCAGTTTTGAAACTGGAAAATATTTGTTTACAGCTGTAATGCTTATGTTTGAATAAAATGGAGCTGCACTTTGAATCACGATGAGTCGGGCGTTGTTGAAATCTCATGTAAATGAACTCCTCATGAAATAAGTGTGAGTCTGCGTATTTGGAGACACAAAACTGACCTGAGAGTCTAGTTTGGCAGGCTGGTAGAAAAGTGTGCTTTGAATGTAACCCTTGGACTTCAGACCTGTGAGCTAAATATTCAAAATGCTGATTAGACACACATGCACACACACACACACGCTGCCTGAAGAGTGTTTTTTCCCCTTTTAAAATAAGATATCCACCACTGAAAGAAAAGTGTTCTCACAGAATGATTTGACTGAATTACAGACATGTTTTGTTGCTTTTAAATGGTAGTTTGATTTTTACAGACTCCTTTTTTTCAGGTTCCCATACAGGTAATAAATAATATTACATTTTGTAATAATACTAATTCAACATGTTAGTTTTCTACCTCTTATAATTCACTTTACCTTCTTTCTTAAAATAGTGGTGAACAGTGTCACCATTAAAATCAGAAAAATAGTCTAAAATAGTGCATTGCATTAAAAACAATGAGCAACAGCACACTTTGCACCTAAATGCGTTTTGTTAAGATATATTTTTAAAGCATTAACACATAAGCACTCTAACATGTAAAAGAGAAGGAAACCAACAAAGTCACACAACTATAGTTACTTATAAAAAGAACCCATGAGTCATGATTAATAGGCATTCAAATACATGGAAGTGAAGCTTGTAAAATTCCTGCCTTCCTCTTTTCTGAGCAGTTGTTAAGGTCATTTCTGAGTACTACAGCCCAAATATTCCCTTCTACGCATGTTGAACAACTAACACTAAAAGGAGTCAACGAAGTTCTTCATCTCTGCTGTTCCAGCCCAAGGGAGTAGCCGCCTCGTCCGGGCCCTAACTCGTGAGTGTGTTGATCTGATAAAGAGATTATTTCTTTTATCTCGCTGTGAACATGGTGAGGTCCACTGGCACCTTGCTGGAGATAGATACACTGCGTAAAACCTCTCTGTTTTATCCAATTCTGTTATTTAGTCCTAAAATATATTTTTTCTTAAATCGGTTTAAAAAAATCTAGAACCACATGTCATTTTCTTATATATCACTGAAGTTTGCCACTGTCGTGTTTCAAGATCAACATAATTTTTTAGACAATTATTAACATGTGTACTCTAATTAGAATCGTTTAGTGAACAATGTGAAGCTCCTTCCATTTTCTAACAACATAATCTTTTAATGTCTGGATTTCAGCTGATAAAAACAGACCTTGATAATGACAAAAATCCAGTTTAGGATGGTAAATTAAAATGGATTCCACTTGAGGGCAGCAAAACATCAGATCATTTTTTACCATGCTAATTGGTTAGATAATAGTCCTCTGGTTGTCATTGTCAGTGTTAATTGTTAATCACATATTCGGAGTCAGAGCACTGGGGGAATATTTTAAACATTCATGGACAAAGACTAGTGGACTACAAAGATGCAGAGATCATTACGGCTGTCACGTAACTGTGTGAAGAGTCCGCACACACACCACAAACAGAGATGTGAGAGCTGCTGTTTCGAAAGCAGAAGTTTCATTTGTGTGTGTTGGTTTACAAAAGAGTTGAAGTTAGATGGTCTGTGGCCCAAAGTGCATGTGTGATGTGATACTGGGCAGCTCCTTGTGATTGGACTGGATTGGATTGGATAGTTTTTATTGTCCCCGAGGGACAATTTGGTTTGCAAACAGTATTCAACACAACCAGCACGCATCATGCAATAGATAAATAAAAGACATAAATACATATAACATACAGTAGAAATCATCATAATAAAATGCAGTGGAGTATAAAACACTAGGAATCTATCAGGCCTTGTTAAAATGTCTGTGGAGCAACTAGAGGCCTACAGCTTGTTTAAAAACCTTTGAGTGGCTCTAACTTGATAAACATGAGTGTCCTTTACATGTATATAAATTGCTCTACTATGAATAATAATTTGTATCTGATATGTTCTTTTCACAAAAAAAAAAGGTTCAATTATCTTGTTAAAATCTTTGAAACGACGTCTACTCCTTCTCCTTCATTACAAATCCAGAATCTATAAATATAAGTCGAACAGCTGGATGACATTTGTTTCCTGATTCACTGTAAAGTCCATTCTCAGTGCGTGTGCGCTGGACGGCTTCAAGTTTCTACATCACACTATTTGTGATGTCACAAATCATGCTTGTGGGGATTTTCAATGAGCACATAGAAACTTTCCACTTTCAGCAGGTGACTGTGAAAACACCCTTCTAGTGTTGAACTCTGCATCGTTCTGTACAGTGAAGCTCAAACATTCAAATGTAGGAACAAGAAGAAAAACATATTTTTGAGTGGAGGGGAACTTAGCAGTGTGCTTTGCTGTCTGCCACAGTGTCTTTTTGCTACTACCACTGGGGGGCGCCAAATTAAAACAAATCCAATTCTACTCATAGGAGCTTTAAGGCAAACCAGAGATACTAATTGTACAATCAGAACCCCTTAAACTTTGAATATTAGTATTCAGGCAAAAATGTGCATGGAAGAGCTTACTTGGAGAGGTAGAACCCATATATGTTGAAGTGAAGTAGTGAAGCCCCAAATGTTCAATCTGCGCCATGAGTTCAACAAAAGACTAATCACTGAATTTAAGGTATGTTAAAAGTTAAAAGGATGCTTCAGCAGTCTGAGTTAAACAAATCAAGTCGGTTTCTTCCAAAGTTACAGTCTTTTTAGTACAAAAATTCTCTCTTTGTGTTTCCCCCATGTGTGCTGAGCCGTGGTAGTCCGCCTCCATCTGTTGGAGTTCCTCACCCTTGTAAATTCCAACATTACTATTTCTTTGATTGCTTCTTCATGTTTGCCTTTTTATTGGATAGTGACAGCTGCAGAGAGCCTCAGCCTTCAAGGGAAACTCCAGTATTTTCAAACCTGGGCCCTATTTTTAAAAATGTTGGGGTCTAAATGACTAATGCTTACCAAAAGTTTTGGAAAGAGGTTTGTTAAAGAGTAAGATTCTTTTTGTTTAACCAGAAACAGAAGTCTCGCTCTGAAATCTTGCACAGTCTGTTTCTGTAGGGATCCTTTCCATAATGTTGTCAGACACTTTGAATAACAGCCTGAGCCTGTCAGTGGCAAAAACAAGCACTTTTAGTGGACGTACTTCTCAACTATTCCTAGACTTATCCTTTACGTTTGCAAAGTAAGGGGACAAAGAGGCATGAAGTTAAGGGTCCTTAAGTTTGTATTATGGTGTGTGTGTGTGTTAGGGTGTTTGAGTGTTTTAAGGGTTGTTTAAGGGCATAGGGTTAGTTTGGGAAAGCACACACTACTGTTACATCTCAGCCCTTGTGATAGTAACACAATGACATTTTTAAGAGGCAATAATACTGTACCTGAAACTAAAGTGATAAACGTAAAGTAACATGAACAGCAATAAAAAAGAAACAGAGAGAACAAACCGTAAAAGGGATTTCCACCCTGTTATTTCCTATTTCTTCTTGAAACCTGGATAGCATGTCACCAAGATACTAGCGTCAGGGAAACCACACTAACCACTGCTTTCCTATACGTCACTTTAGAACTTAAGACCAGATTGTCTAGTGTTTGATGGGAAACAAAAGTCTTCAGCACATTCTGAATGAGTCTACAGATATGAAATAACTCTTGAATGTATGTGATGACCGTCACATAAGGTGAAGAGATCTCTACAGAAAGACACTGGACTGGTAGGTTTGTGTATAAATTAACTTTCTGATGTAGATCAAACCCCTTTTTCAGTGTAATGAATGAATGAGTGTGTGACGGGAAATGATGGTATAGCAAAAGTGGTTATGATGATGGAGAGGCTGATAAAGTGAGTTTTGTTTGTACATGAGATGTTAATGATAGATTAGAAGGGGTTTTAGTGCGTTAGTTTTACAATGACGATGAAGCTGACCTCATCCCTTTCTGATAATGATGATGATGATGATGATGATGATGATGATGATGATGTGAATTTCAACATTTTCTTTTAAAGTGAGACGTACTTGTGGGTAAAAGCATTACAATTAAGTTTGACAAAATAATTTGAACTCAAGGTCCTCTTGCTAGCCTTTTTTCGGGCTTTCAATGTCCTCAAATGGTCTGCCAATGAAATGTGACAAAGACAGCTTATGGGCATTTAGACAGGTAACAGAAGTCTTGGGTTGCAAGTATGTCATTGTGTAAACAAACTTTTAATCAAATCTTAAGACAATTTCAAGGTTGACACAGTCATGCCTGTGAACCATCTAACATCTAACTTTAACTTAAAAATATTGACTAATGAAGGTAGTTTGGCATGAAATTCTTCACATGGTGTCTGTATCAAAGTAAGAGCCAGGGATTTATAATGCTCACAGATCCTGCCATACATACACAGTACGTTTTTATATAGATGTTAACAAGAGAGCGAAAGAGAAAGGCAGGTATTTGGGGGAAAGAGTGTTTGATATGTGGGTGGGAAGGTGAGAGAAGGTGGAGGAAGTGAGAGACAGAGGGAAAAGCAAAGAGTGTGGGGGAGTAAGGAGAGAGAGAGAAAGAAAGAAAGAAAGAAAGCAACCCAGATAACTCTTAATGGGGTGTTTAATCGGCCATATCAGTAGTTTAACATGTTCTTTTGCCTTATAAACAAGAGTCTACAGCTCACACTGTGAGGCTGTGCTTCAAGATAGATGCTAATGTATGCTAACATGCTCACAACAATGACAATGCTAACATGCTGATGTTACCCATCAAAGTATTGGACAAACTGAAGTTTTGACCTGATGCTGATGCTAGTGGAAGGGTCAATGGGACATCCGAGTTATTATATTTCATCCAGTGGGGAACATGAATGTTTGAGGAGAAAATCTTTGGGGTACCTCATCGGAACCATGAATGTCTACACCAAATTTTGTGGCAATCTATCCTGTAGATCCTAATTAGTCATGTCACTGTTGCTGTTTCAGGTTATTCTGCTTACTCCTACATGCTGCTGTTGCAAGTCATGTTAATTTCTCCCACCATCACCCCACATGCTTCTAGTTATAGCTTTATATACGGTATATATATATATATATATATATATATATATATATATATATATATATATATACATATATATACATATTTTTACCAAACCAACAATGGCATTTTATGCCATGTGCATTGTGTATATTCTATATTCCACTGAAATATGTCTGCTGGGTTTGCAGATTTTTAATGTGCTCCTCTTACACAATCCTTGGATTCCAATTGGCTGACAATGTAAAACTATTGAGATCCTGCAGTGGCGTCTAGTGCCATACAAATAACTCTGGCTAATGCAATGCTTATTCGTAAATCAGCTAAATGGGGCCAATTTCCACCCACTGGCAACCTGTCTCACCTTTGCTCTTCAGAGCAGGTGGGATACGGGGACAACATAAGGAGATATGAAACGCCTATACTGCCCCTGCTCTGTTGTTTACCTGCCAAAAAATAGCCACATGTATCAGCATGTAACCTCAGCTAACTCAGCTGTTGACAGCTAAGTGGGCGTTCACACCGAAAACAGCCCTGTGTTATAACAACACAAGTGGCTGTGTTGGTGGCGGCGTGTTGCCTCAGGTACCAGTGAGACATGAAATATGATCCAGTACGTCCAGTTTGAGTAACAGATCCTTGAGTATCTTATCAGATGCAAAAACACTGCACAGAGGTTTACAATACACAATTATTTGATCTTTCATCACAGTCATGAGGTAAACAGTATAAATACAGCATTTATGTTATAAAACTGCTCTTGCATGTATTTAATTGGCCACCTCTTTGCCAGAGGTTGAGCCTGGTTCAACTTGTTTGCTGGATGACCCTGTGTTTTTTTGTTTTTTTTCCCCCATTGCCCTCTGTGCTGGCATGGCGCCTTTGCTGCATCTGGCCTCAGTGAAATGAATGAGGGGGCTGCTTGAATGTGGCCTAAGTCTGGCAACCTGGTTAACAATCCTACCGACACGTAGACATTTTTTGTGATCTGGCACCCCTAACCAAAACTGAATACTTCACTTGCACGTACATATATACCAGAATTTGATAATTCCCTGTTGAGCTTGGAGCTGCTGGGTTGCATGGTGCTGTGTGACCCAGTTAGCTCTCTTTCTACATTTGGATTAATAGCGCTTGATACTTGACTACTATTGTTTTCCACAGCTGTTGCAATTGCATTGATCACAGAAGGAGATGTAAGCAGATTCTGCAGCAAAAAGACAGCTTCTGCCTGAGCTGCACTGTTGAAATCCATAATGCATTTTGCCTCCACCTGTGTCTCAACTCCTTCTTCTTTTCTGTTTATTGGCGGTTGGTGTGCCACCTTGTGGTAGCAACATCTGGTTAAAGTATGGTGCCTTCCGGATACATAGCCTACATACTCAACGACAATGCACACACACATACTCAAGTACAAACATAAATACATTCTGACACACACACATGCACACACACACATGTGTTTATGTATATAAATATATATGTATGCATGTATGTATGTACGTGCATGCCTGCATGTATGTATATGCAAGAGAGTATGCATTTACTGTATGTGCAAGTGCTTAGTACCGGTAGACCTATATATATATATGTGCAAGTGAAATATCTTGGCCCAGGCAGCTTCTCATACCTATCGGCAGGAGATGACATCATTTGTCTGTGCCTTCCAAGACTGTTACAGAAATGTTTCAAATAATGTTGATAGTCAGTTGGAAATGGCAATTGGGACAGCTGTCATCCACGTTAAAGTCTGATGTTTTGGTACCCATTCTTCCACCCTGAACTGCTAACTATACGGACTTTGTCTCTATAAAAACATCACCCAAGTTCCTCCTTTGCTCCTGTCGTAATTACTGTGGCTGCTAGAGGGCTTTGTTACTTGAATGTAAAGATTTGTTGTTCTTATAGTAAGGACAGTCTCAGCTACTGATGTGTTCAAGCCTCTTGTCCACACCGGCGCAGCTTAAATCACGAGTCAAACACGTTTTTTTCAGGCTAGTTTTACCTGTATAAGGACCAGTAATGACTATCTTGTGGAAGAAAAACACTAACAGATTCTAGTAGTTCCACTAACTAGTACCTTCATGAGGAGCCTACATTTCCTGAATCATTGTTCTATGCGTTCTTAAACAAATTCAAATATTGTTTCACAAAGAAAGGATTTGAATGAATTGAAATGTTTGTATGTTGCGTGAAACTAGCCACCCCAGCAGTCAGTATTAATGCATCTAAATGCTAGCAAGACTGAGACTAGCTTATTTTCTGCCTGCCAATATGGCAGCTGTTACAGGCCGTGACCTTAGTTGTCTTTGCATCAGTATCATCAAGAAAAAAAATTTTATATGTGCGAGTGCAAGAAAGGAAGAGCATACTTGCTGGATAGTGAATTAGCAATAGTGACTTTTTTTTTCTTATAAGAAACAACAGTAGTTTTCTGGAAAGAAAAAGGGGGTTAGGAAGTGGTTTTTGTGTGTTTTTTGTGCATGTGTACTCGTTTGTGGTTGATTCTATGCCTGTGTCTCTGTGAAACAGAGAGAAGAAAGAGAGAAAGGGAGGAAGGAGAAAGAGCAGAGTGTTAGCTTTTCATTTCACAGTTGGAGCAAGTTAGGGGAAGTCCAAATGTCAGTAGAAGACAGACATAAACGAAAATGTAAATAGACTGTCGAGCAGATAGTAGCTGACAAAGTGAGACTAGAAAGACTGATTGATTTATTATTGTGGTTCAACATGCTTCCCCAGTGAGGTTTTCCCCACCAGCAGTTGCTGATCATGAGATGTGGTCGACTGAACTGTGTCACTAAAACCTCCAATGTTCACTTGGAAAATGCTGGATAAGTAGACCTTCATTTGGTGAGGTTGTTGGACTGCGCAGCATGACTTTGAATCATGACATCAGGCTTGATGTGACAGCTACACTCGAGTTAATCCTGGCCCATGAGCACAGAGACCGCCCTTAAACAGGGGGCTGAGCTTTGAAATAGCATTAAAGGTGCACTCCGGCAGTTTAGTATTGCACATTGATAAAGTTGGGGGACTTGTGAGAGACAGATTTTTAAAAAAAGACAAAATTGAGGAAGCAGAGCTCAAAATATCTTGACCTTTAGTCTCTGATATGGGTCAAGCTGCAAAAAACACTTCCCATAATGCAACTTAATAGTGTCTTTTGTTAGACACTGCCCAGTAAATGGCACTGTCAAACTACATGCGCCTGGTTTGCAGAGATTACTCAAATGATGTAATTTGACCACGCTCCCTCCCGACCCATTAAAGGCATCATACAGCTGGCTGAGTAGCAGTGGAGGGTGCTGTTACTTGGGAGAGAAACTGTCATCACCAACAAAGCATTATTTATTTATTAATCAGAGCATTCACAATAATCGCTCAGAATCAGCACGGGCCGGCACGTAGAAGCGCTCTGTTTCAGTGCTATGGACAGCGCCGGATGCTGTTCCGGCAGGATCAGTGCAGTGCCCCTTTTCAGTAACACATCATGATTTCTTTGTGGTTCGAAACCCAAAGTTTTACGACTTTGGATCAAAAACAATGACTTGGTTTCACTGCTGTGCATTAATGCACTACATGACATCATCCATTTTAGATGCCAGGAACATAACTCAGTGGATAACTTGGATTCTACGTTGCGATTGATTTGGTTCTGAGATATATTGATTCGGTATAAAAGCTTTGTCTTGAATGATCATCATCTTCTGTTGGCACTATTTACCGTGTCAGTTTTCACAATTATTCCAAATCATGCCATCGCTGCAGAAAATACTAATTTCTGATTCGCAGGCAGGAATCAATTAAGATATGTTAAACTGTGGTTAACCATATTAATCATACTTTCTTATCAGATAATATCTCTCACCGAAACTTTCAGTTAAACTGACAAACAGACTCTAAAAAATGGATTATGATTTGAATATAGCTTGTAACTCAGCTATGGCATAGGCACGATGACACACCAGCATCAAACATCTTTTAAGGCAATCTACTTTGTTTCGGCAGTCTGATTTCTCTACTTTTACAGGTGTAATGCATCTACATATTTTGTTGTGATTACTGTGATCGCATTACACATAATTCAAGTTTTATAGATCAGTCAGAGTAAAAACCTTGCTTCCATCGGCCGGATACACTGAGGAGGAGTAGTAGTAACAGTCTAAAGTTGCATTTTTGTAATAAGATTAGTGTAATCTCATCACGTCAAATCTGTTATTAATGAAGCAGAGGTAATCCCACCATCATTCCCTATCCTTGACAACATGTTGAGCCTCCCCGCAAGTTAAGTTAAGCCACATCGCCTTCGCAAGCACCCACTGAGGAACGTCTCAGCTCTTTTCATATCAGATTAGGTATCCAGAACCATACAATAAGATGGACTTGATGTGCCTTAGATGGACCTTCTGTTACAGAAACTACAAAGAACTACCAATTTATGATTGATTGACTTTAAACCTTTTGAGCCTTACAAGCAGCAGCAGCTACACCAGAGTGGCCTGAATCTAATGCTGTGGTATATTGTGACTTTAAGAGGATCTATTCAGTTCAGCTTCCCTTTTCTCGCTTTTTTTTAAATTCAGAGAAAAATCCCCCCCCCACCCCCTCCCAAAAAACAAAACAAAAAAAAAAACCAGTAACTGAAATGGGCTAAATTTGTCAACTTCCTGATTACTGGCAGCTTTGCTTGTTTCCTTTAAGGCCTATCATTTGGAAGGTACACTTCAGCTTTTTGCAGCCGTCATTGTGATGATAAGGTAATGATTATGATCATTAATTATGAAATATGATCATCATGACCTGCAATCTGATTAATGCTGATTTAAGAGAAGTGAGTGTAGCAGGAAGTGCACCTGTCAGAATAGTGGAACATTTGGGTTCTCGGAAAAAACACTCTGACCTTTATTAAACCGCATGAACAGGTGACCGGGTGCCAAGAAGTACTTGTGCCTTCCTCTGTGCACGGAAATATCTATCTATATATATATATATATATATTTGCACACTGCAAAAAGAGAAACGTTTGCTTTAAGAGAAATGTATTCTGATAAAAATAAAATGCTTCAAAGGTGCTTAAAAAAGTACTGTTATTGTTATTGTGCAGAGTTTTTGGATTTGGAGCTGTAGGTGTATGTGGGTCGGCGTGCAGTGGGCTATAATAACCACATACCACAAATCATACCTGACACACACACACATTTATTTTTCATCCTGTTTTTGACAGTTTAAATGTCAGTGTGGTTGAGATACAAAAGCAACAACAACAGCCACAAAGGGCAAACGTGGAAAGAAGAGAAGAAACATCAAATTTGAGATATTAAAGATCATACTGTGCTTGTGTGTGTGTGTGTGTGTGTGTGTGCACACTGTAAATACATAGAACATACTGGGGAAATGATGGGCTGCAGGGAAGTAAAGTAAGGAAAATAATTAACTTGTACAGGTGATAAAAACTGTAGCATCAGCACTGAAGTAGCCAGTATCCACCTGCGTTAGGAACGTGTTGTGGATTTTTGTTTTTTTCCTGTTGAAATCCTGTATCAGGTTCTAGTTATAGAAACAGGTGCACAGCAAGTATTGCCATTAGAATATGTCCTCATTTATTAGTCAAAGGAAAATACAAGAGGATGTGCTTCACCGCAAAAAGAGGTGAAGATGATTTCAATTTTCACACCATCAAGTGTTAGTTGAGGGCGTGGGTGGATTCAACCCGAGACAGGACATAAAAGACTGATCTTGATTGGTGATTAAATTTCTCAGTAGTGACCTTCCAAGAGTGCAAGTTGTATTCTATCTTTTCTCTCTGCGGGTTGACGGTTTGCCATTTCCTATAAGAGGAAAAACCTTATATGTCTGATGTTCTTTCACAGGGCATCAAATGGAATGAAACCAGCACTTTGAAGCAGATACTAAGCTACAGAGCAGCTTCACCAACAGGTAAGACACTAAAGTTCACATTTCATGCTTATTTCTAAGATTAAGTCTGTTAATGTCTAACATGCAAGAGGTGGCATATCACGTACTGTTACGTGTCAGTGGGTGGTAATAGAGGATGTGAGCAGGCAGGCAGCTGCTCTGCTTAAACATTTTTTGTTAGACACTGGTATGATGACTGATGACTGCAAGGTATTTGGTTAGCAGAGCTCTACACCCACATCTAATGAAACAGGCTATGGTTTATTAACAGCATGATTATTCATGTAACTAACACTATTGTTAGTCCTCCTTTTTTTAAGTTTTTTTACACAACATGTCAAAGATCATGGTTTAGTTTATTTGACATTATGAGAAGAAGCACATTAAATCTCACACAACTGCAGAGATGTCAAGGGTGACAGTAAAAAGGCCAAGTTTCCATTGTTGTCCTTGATTGGTTTGTCAGCGGCTGCATCAAGTCCAAAAAGTTGATGAAGTAGTCAATATTAGTACCAGCTTCATGCTTTGGCTGCACTTAAATAACATATCGGATGGCAAAACTTCACCCCAAAACCCAACAAATTTCAGCCACATATGTGCAGAATTTGAAAATGTGCAACTTTGGCATCCCCCCCATCAATGGCATTAACCCCAAAAAACTTATGTTATCATTAACTTACCCCAAAAAATGCTATGATCACGTAAACTATGTGTTGCAAAAATATTCTATGCTCAAAGGTCTACGTACCACCTTCCAGAGCTTTCAGCCACATCTCACTTTCTTCATTCAGCCAAGGCTGGATTACCAAACAAACTGCTCCCACGAGCTCCAGGTTCACTGCATATCAGTAGCTTTTGGTAATCTGATTGATTGCAGACTTGTTAGAGAATTTGTACTACTTAAGCACAATATCAACCAAGCTTGGTCCTGGGGTGCCCCCAGTCCAGTGTGCACCCTTGTTTGTATCTCGTGTCCCTGTCTTGTAGAGGGATCATGTGTCAGAATCTAAGACTTTCATTGTTTTAGTCACATTTCACATTATGCTCATATGCTGAATATTCCTAAATGAAGTTGTGTTTAGTCAAATTTAGTCAAAGTCCTGTTATTGTTCTTTTTCTTAACACAAACTTTTTGACTGAGGGAGTAGGCGGGGCTGGGTAACGTCCTCCTGTATACAAGCTCATGTCGGTCCATCTGCAGCCCTCTTGGCGTGGACGCGCGGCGTGCAATGCTCGATCTCCACCGCTCCGTTTCAGTACTTTGGACAGCGCAGATTCTCCGCAGAGCCCCCGCCCCGCCCTCGTGTCAAAGCGGGTGTCAATGTTTACAACTTCGATGAGAGGATGAAGCGGAACTATATTTCTGAGAAAAGACACCATGAGAGTGAATTGCGGGAACAGCAATCAGGTGTTCTCTCCTCTCCACGTTTACAACTAGGCCTATTTAAGCTGGTAAAGCACTTTGTTTGAACGGCGCTATACAGTATAAATACATTTTGATTGATTGATATTTATCACGTTGGATAAACTCCTCCTAGGCACACATCATTTTAAAACAAAACAGTGATGATCTAGTCTCTCAGTCAAGGTTTAGTTACAACTCTGGACTAATGCAAGATGGAAAGCAATGGATTGACATTGACCATTGATTAAACATTGAATTGAATTACTTTGGTACACGTGCAGCTCCTACAAGTCAATAATAAACTTTCAGGCTTGAAGAATAACTTAACACCCCCAGAAAATCTTGTTTTTGCCGACTTTCAGTGGTTTAACCTCTCACCTTGTAACAATCAACAACACTTGCAACACCTGTGGTCAGAGGTGAAACAGGCATGAAACATTTAACCAGAGAGAGCAGCAAAACATTGCTTTTCAGCCTGGTGTTAAGTTACTCTGTCTAGTGGTTTTGAGTGCTGCTGAGCAGGACTCTGGATCCCAGCTAGGGGGATGCTGTTAGCAATCTATCAGTCAATTAAATAAAAGATACAAATAAAAAGATAAAACGTGGTGCTGACCCTGACCTTTGAAGCCTGAGTTAACAAGGAATGTCTTTACAAAGTATTGCATTATCACTGCATCACACTGGGTATTTATCACAATTTGCAAAACAAACCTGGCACATTCAACACAACAGGAGTTTTATCAGTGTGTATAAGTGGAACCAGAGCAAACTGAGGCAGGATCTGAAACATTTCTATTTCTGTTTTTTCGATCGCCTGCTGGTGTCACAACTCTTTCTGGTTGGATTTGTGGTCAGTGATATTTGGGTGTGTGCGTTTGCAGAAATAAACTTTATCTCTGTCTTTTCATGTGCACAGGATGCGAAAAAGGAGGAAGCAGTGAGTTACGCACTGACGCCAGAACAATCCATCGAACTCCCACACTGGACACTTTGGACACCAACCATCTCATTTGAGATCTCCCAGAAAAGACGATTGATGACACCATAAATGGAGAGAAATACGAAAACCCCTCCCCTGCTTCTTCTTCTTCTTGCTCTCCTTCATGTCTGCACCGTCCGAATGGAGGACTGTGCCAGCCTCCCAGATAGTTAGTGATTTTCTTGATAACTTGATTTATACTGTTATATTGTCTAGCATAACTAATTTCAAGATCTTTTGTTACACTACTCACAAAACAACATCAAAAAAGCTCTTGATAATGACAACGTTTCATCATTTTAATTTCATCTCATCTCCATTATTTCTCACAGATCTCACCTGCTACTGTGACTACAATCGTATCATCACTTGTGTGTGGAACAGCACATACGTGTCTGACCGTGCGGACACTGTGTGCACAATACACGGCAAAAAAGACACAGGGTAAGGACAGCAGTCACAAAACTGGACAGATATGTACTTATAGAGTAGATGTATATATACAGTTAGGCTACTCTGTACCCAAATAACATTATGAGTGCAGCAAAATGAAATGAACGTGAAATCATTTTTGCCAGGAGATTCAAGTACAGCGCCTCCTGTAACCTGGAGCCTATTGACGTCTCCAGACCAATGCTACAGAAGTGCTCCCTGGTCTTCATAAGAAATAGGATGGTGAGCATGAGAAGAACTGTAGTAATCAAAATATAAATATATATATATATTGTTACTAATCCCTGTTTAGAAAAATGGGATAGGCCGTATTCCTTTGGCGTCATTGGGCAAAAATGCCATAATAACCTTTCAGCAGAGACTGTCCTCCCCAAAAATAAATACATATTATTGATAGACGGTCGGGGAGGATGGATGGGTCAAACAACCCAGGGCCGTGTGAAACCTTATGTACTAAGCTGGTTGGAACTTGTGGGTTTGGTGGGAGGGGCTTAGCGGAGTGATACGAGGCAGCGGAGAGAGAGGCGGAAGGTTTTGCAGAGGTTTGCACAGGTTTTGGGGTTATGTGTGGGACTATTTACTTAACAGTGACTACAAAACACCTGTGCCCAGCCAAATAATCCTGCATATAACACCCTGTAAAACCATAAATTTAAATTTTTACACTTTGACTTTTTTGTATGGATTAAACAAATGAGATATAACGTGTTAATTAGTGACCTTTAGAGGTGCTAGTAGAGTGATACCTTTAGACAGAGCCAGGCTAGATGTTTCCCCCGTTTTCACTCTTTATGCTAAGCTAAGCTAACCTGCTGCTGGTTGTAGCTTGATAGTCAGTGTACAGACATAAGAGTGTTATCGATCTTCTCATCTCGGCAAGAAAGAGAAAAGGCGTAGTTTCCAGCTTTCAACATCACAAATATCCTAATTTCCACTACAAATTTCTGTTACCTACTTTATTTAATAAAGTACTGTCATTCGTTCTAAAGTTTTCTGACAAGCACTAATACAGCATTTATAACTACATCTAAGACTATTAGCTGAAGCTTTTAATCAGAGCCTCGTATGAATTCAGCTGCCCAGCAAATCATCACCTTTAATACCAAAGAAAAACATCATGACGTTCAAAGCCCCTACACTCATTTTGATGTCATTTTGTTCTGTATTGTTATCTTTTGAATGTTTTCTAAGAGCAATATTTCTCTTCTTAAAATCTTCTCAGTTTCAGTCCTTCACTGTGTTGTCCATTGATCTGAGCTGTAACCCTGTGAAGCAAAGTTTGAACATTCTCTTCAAGCCATCTTGTCACAGTGAGTACAATGAATAATAAGTGGCCTCCTTGTGACTTACCTTGTGAGCTGATCATGATGACCTAAAGCAAACTGTCTGTGTGTGATACTGCAGTAAAGCTGAATCCACCACCAAAACCAGATGTCAACTCTACCATCAACTCTACCACCATATCCTGGTTCCCACAAGTTGCCAAGCATGGAATCGGACTTTACAGCTCCCATCTGCAGTGGAAACAAGAGGATCAGTCCTGGAGTGTGTGTATATATTTTGTGTCCATGTTTATATGTGAATGCATAAATGAGTGCGTGTATGCTAGAGATGAGTGTAAAGCTGCATTCAGACAGAGTCAGGCGTTGCTGCGAAAACGCTGGTTCTTCATTTGAACGTGGGTAGTGCTTTTAGGCTGCGGGCTGCAGGGGGTGCCAAAAAAACGCAGTGGCCCTGCAGCGAACAGTTAAAACAGAATCATCTTTTAGAGAAACGCAACCGAAGTCACATTGCGTCGGCATCAGAACGGAAGACGCCCAGGTTAAGAAGAACTTTGTTTACTTGTAGCATTGTAGCATTAGCTGTTTACTGTGGCATTCCGCTTTTTACTGAGCAACTGTGAAGATTGAAGAGAGACTTATTGATCTTCGCTGTGATTACTGTACATCAGCTGTTCTGAGTGAATGTTAAATGATTTGTACAAGTGATCCATGCCGTGTGGCTGTAGGAAATCCGAGCAAGAGTAAATGAACAGACGTGAAAATCAGCCTATTAAACATCCACACATTTGTTTCTTCCTTGTCAGGATCCCTCTGTGCAGAGCGTAGAGAGACAACATGACTGGAACTACACTACAGAGCTGGACCCAGATCTGCTGATACAAGGCGAGAGGTACGAGGCACGTGTTCGAGTGCAGGCCATTGAGAAATGGGCCAAGTCAACCTGGAGTGACTGGAGCCCCACTGCATCATGGGAGTCCCCCATAGGAAGAACAAAAACATCACCACCACCACCATCAGGTAAAGGTTGTCAAATATGAACAAAGTCATGCCCCTTGAAGCCAAGTTCAGGAGTTGAATTTGCCTTTCAGTCCTGCTGAGCATTTGGAGATTTGTTTCATTGCTATGCTATTTCATTGCATTGCTATGGAAACCAGTTGGATAAACAATATATCGGAACGGAAAAGAAGGGTTCATTTGCAAAAACATCTATCTCCGTTTTTACTTATTTTCCTAAATCGTGTTTTTTAAATTTTTTTATTGTACAATCAAAGAAATATCAGTTAAACTGGTGTTGGTTTATTCATTTTAAGAATGTTTTTATCTGTTTTTGCAAATGAACTCTTCTCACACGGGAAATACTCTTATTTTATTTTTGTAATTACACATCAATCAATTTATTTTTAAATCTTTATTTATCCAATCTTGTCGGCACAGAACTGGCCATACCTGACATACCTCATTTGGGCAAATTATTATGGATGGGATGTTCTCTAAAAATCTAAGTCTAATGTGGTTTTAATGCCATTAGAACATGCACTAGTGTTTCTCTTTTTAAAAGTAATACTTGTCACAGTTGTTCTGTTTAAATATCTTTACCTGCTCGCCCAGAGCACATTACGTGCTCTAGATCTGGGTAACTAATTGCTTAAAATGTCATTGTGTGTCAGGATAATTGCATGAAAATCACAGTGATACAACCCAGATTTGTTCTTTATAGTGGGATAAATACAGTATGCTTTCCTCTTAGCTAACATGACATGCTCTGTCCTGTGTTTGTCAGATGTTGCTGGGATTGTTTCTGCCATTGCTGCAGTTGTGTTAGTGCTTACCGTGTTTCTGGCTGTCATTACTGACAAAACTACCTGGTAAGCAGACACAACCACACAGTTTTCCAAGACATTTGTGTCACATGTGATGCAAAAATATTCTAAATTCTGATCTTCTTTGTTCAAAAGCAGTATATTTTCCCCCAACAACTGTGCTTTAAGATTATGCCATTCTGTCTGTTTAGGGTTTTAAAGAGAATCAAAGGTCCGCCCCTACTGAACCCAGCAAACTCCTTCCTGAAGGATGCAAATTTCCAGGTGAGATTTTCCTTTTCTTTGTATTCATAACTCATTTAAATCAGGGTTCGTTGTGGACTAATCTTAATAAAACACAGAATTGATTTACAGTGTTTTGCAATATTTTCTTTCTCATAAAACAGTTTATACTGTACTGTAAAAAACTGCGTTAGAACAAGATCACATAGCACATTAAAACTGCATTAGTTAATCATTATTAGCTACTTGGGGGCAGCAGAACAAGCTGTAAACACAACACTGATGTGTTATCATGGTGAACATGTTAGCAGAAAATTGCCTATTTACACATTTAGCAGACAGAGGGCACCGTTAGCATTTATATGGATTGTCTCTGCCACCATATGCCTGTTAGCTCTGTTTTGGTGTCCACCAACTTCTTAGAAAAGTATCTGGCTCTTCAGCTACTAGATGTTCATTCTCCAGCGAGTTGCTAACAGCAACTGTCTGTCATTTGGTGCTTGGCAGTTAGCATGCAGTGGGTTTATCAGAGCTCTTTTCCTGGGGACACACCAAACAAGGCCCTACATTTTCAAGACAAACCAAAACAATCAGCTGAAAGATGCCAAAAGGCCCCATAAAGCTGAACAGAACTGCAAAACCTGCTACTGACAACAGATAGTCATTTGACTCATGGTTAATATAAAAAGATTGATTAGTGCAGCTTTAAAGATAGCATTGCATATTAAAAAAGGCAGAGGACAACATGACTCAAAACAGCAGGATGCACAGCGTGCACACGTAGGCTCTGAAACCAGACACAAAATTACTCATCAGTCAAAAGACATATGACCTTTATGATCGAAAAGGTTAAAACTGTATCATTGTAGCAGCAACGAATAGAGACAAAAAACACTTTAAACACTGGGTATTTGCAGACTATTTACAGACTGACAGTTTTCTGCAGCTTTATGATCTTATAGTCTAGTGCAGATTTAATTTCTTCTGTATTTTTAACCTTTTCACTTCCTCCTCTCACTCCTCCACCTTTGACCTTTTCTCCTCCAGAATTGGTTGAGCCCCCACTTCACCAGCGAATCAATTCATTCCTTCTTGAAACCGGTGGAAATCGTCTCTGTAGAGATAACCTCCATTGTGGATGCTGTTGCGCCCTGCAGGCCAGAGGCGGCACTACTAGAGAAGATGAGAAGCGAAAGAAACCACGAGTCGGGCAGTTCCAACTTCTCCAACCCCAGTTACTCCCAGCTGTGTCCTTCTCCTCCTGTCTCCTCACTCACTGCGGGGAATCTGGAGCCCTGTGCCTCCGATACACCTTATGGGCCTGTTGGTAGTCAAGGTGAAGGTGAAAATGCAGAACAGGATAGGAATGAAGTGAGAGGGAAAGAAGTGGAGATCCTACAGTTGCTCTCCAAAGGCAGCAACAACAGTGAGCCTATGCCGGTAATTTCAGACTACGAGAAGGTTGAGAAGCTCCAGGCTGAGCGCTTCAGGCTCCAGAGCCTAGACTCAGGCATGTGCAGTGGCGAGGAGGTCAGTCAGGAGAGCCTGGAGGCAGATAGCATCAGTGTGACTGATAGCCATAATGAGCAGCCTGAAGGCCAGGAGGAGAGGGAGGGAGGGAATGGAATAGAAGGAGATTTTCAGAAACTGTTTGGAGGAAGTGGAGGTATTTTTGGCAAAGGGTCCATTCAGGTTTGTTCTGATTACGAGCGAGTCCAGATCCTGCAGGCTGACAGCCCCGAGCTCCCTAGCCTGGATTCAGGCCTTAGCAGCGGGGGCGAGGAGCAAGTGAGCCAGGAGGAGAGCCTGGAGGACCTCAATAAGTCCACTGAGTGTACAAGCCTCCTGTTTCCTCCTCCTTCACCTCCTTCCAGCGCCTTACCTTGCTCCTTGCCCTCTTTCACACCACTGCCTTTGAACTTATCTGGGCCAGGTTTGAGTCCAGCTCTGCCTCTGCCAAGTCATATACTGGAGAGGATTGCTCGAATGTCAACTAACACGTTAGTGGAGCCCTCTGGTGATGGATATATGCCAGTAAGACAGGAACAGAGCTAAAAACAGGCCTAAATGCTGTACAACACAGTATGTAGCATCACGTGTGCAGGATTCATGGGAGTCTGATGTTAGAAAGTCAGTTAAAGCATGCATGTTAATTGTTCTCAGTAGTATGTAACATCATAGGGACATTTATTTAATGTTCAATCTCTCAAAGGCTGGTTGATTTTAATGAATGTATTTTTTTTTACACTGTCTTAATATGCATATTTATCAGAATTATTTATCTTATGCAATATTTACCTGTGTACTCAGTGTCTTTTGAGTGAAACTAAAATAACAGTCAAATGTTTCAAATTATTCAATTCAATTCAATTCAGTTTTATTTATATAGCGCCATATCATAACAAAGTTATCTCAGGGCACTTTTTCGAGTAGAGCAGGTCTAGACCGACTCTTTATATTTACAGAGACCCAACAATTCCCACCATGAGCAAGCACTATGCGACAGTGGCAAGGAAAAACTCCCTTTTAACAGGTAGAAACCTCGAGCAGAACCAGGCTCTAGGTGGGCGGTCATCTGCCTCGACTGGCGGTCATCTGCTTTGGTTGTTTTTAAACGTGAAAAAAAATGTGGGAAAAAAGTTTGTTTTGCTCATTGTGCCATTTCTCAGGAAGAACGCTGTGCAGACGATGTCTACCTGTGTTTTGCTGAAAGGGTTTTTATATTGCAGTGTTGCCAGTTATACAGTCTAGTGTGCTACACTGTAATAAAAATCCATCTAGTTTAACTTAAAAACTTAAGTTCAATTGCTGCCTTAAAGTTTCAAGTAAAATCTAAATGGATTTATTAAT
The DNA here is from genome assembly GCA_008360985.2 of Macquaria ambigua. Classification (NCBI taxonomy): domain Eukaryota; kingdom Metazoa; phylum Chordata; class Actinopteri; order Centrarchiformes; family Percichthyidae; genus Macquaria; species Macquaria ambigua. The sequence goes on along the minus strand of VMKM01001146.1, from coordinate 14,028 downwards.
AGTTTTAACTCATTATTTTGAGTCTAGTTTTACTTTCGATTGCTCGCTGTAAGTTGACATGACTCTATATTATTTGTTGTTTCAGCTTTGCAATGCAAGTTCAAAATGTAGATAACTTATTAACATGCATTCTGTTCACTTGTTTCGATTAGTAGTTTCAACTTACTTGTATGAATTATAAGAAATCCTGACATTACTTTTCGAGTTCAGATTATCTAAAAGTATGTATTGTTAATTGTTATTGATTATAATAAGTCCCGCTCATCGTGATCTGGCTGTCAAAGCATATTCGTCCGCTGCTTGGTTTAGTACGCCGTCGGGCTTTTTTTTTGCACCACTGAGCAACTTTCATAGAAATGAAGGTGGCCCCGCCTCCAATGCTGTGTCCAGTTCTGGTCCCATGTCTGGTCCCTGTTTGGTGGTGGTTCTCCTTCTTCTTCTTCTTTTTTCTAATTAATGGTGGGTGTCACAGCGTTAAGGTACATTACCGCCACCTACTATGTAGGAATGTGGACACAACCCCCCCCCAAAAAAAAACAAAAAAAAAAACTTTCTTCTTCTTATTTTAATGGCGAATTAGAACCGGGTGGAGCATTATCGCCACCTACTGTAGTGTAACACAAATCTTATATCCTTGTTAGTCCTGTATCTTGTAGATAGATGAAGACATGTTTCAAGACCAAATTTCCAGAACTATTTTTAATAACTGTGTAAGACTGTTAGACATAACCATGATTACAACTTCTACAAGTTCTTTCGTTCAAAAACCTGAGTTAGAATACTGAAAACTCAGTTGAAATAGTATAAATCACAATGTGAAGTTGAAGTAAATTAAAGAAAGAAGTTACTATGACTTATCGATCAAATCCCTCTTTACAGTGTAGATGTCTTTATGATCAGCCACTTTAGTATGCTTTGGTTGTTTTTTATACTTTAAACTTGAAAATAATAGGTACATTTTGTTTCGCTCACTGGGCCATTTCTCAGGGAGAAAGCTGTACAGTGTCTACCTGTGTTTTGCTGAAAGTGTTTTTATATTGCAGTGTTGCCAGTGATACAGTGTGATGGATGTCTTGATCATCAGCCGTTTTAGTACAATAGCTCAAGGCATTTACTTGTTTAATTAGGGTGTATACATGCAGATTATGTCTAATGCTGCCTTATTTAACTGTTTTTTAAATTTTATTCAAAAGCAAATTTTTGGTTGTACTTTAAAGGCATAGTGTCCAGGTGTAAGTATGATGTGGATATGACCACCAGCAGTAGTTCATGTGTCCATCTCTGCTCTTAAAGAAACTCCTTTGCACATTCCCTCAGTGGGGTCGGAGGTCAGAGGTCAGTGTCACTACTGACTATAGTAATCTGATATTGAAATCTATATTGAACCGTAAAATGTAATTTCTCTTTTCTCACATTTTTCTTTTTTTTTTGTGGTGTTATTTGATATTTTAGCTCGCACCACTGAGAGTAGCCTGGCCTGGCTAACTTCTAATGTGTTTTTTATTCCGAACAAATCATAAAGGTATCCTGTAAAGATGTGAATGTAACCACTCAGGGATTTGCTTCACACATTGTTTTTGTCCTCAAAGGCTAACAAACATGTTGAATGCATTTCCTACCTCATAAAGCATTGGCAAAGCATTTATTTTTAGGACAACACCTCTAGGGATTTGAAGACATATTAACAATAAAGTGACCCACTCATCAAAACATTACTCTCTAGCGCCACTGCTGGTCAAAAACTCCAAATTAATGGCATCATCAGTCAGTAAAATAAATATTACCTTACCGATTTATATTTGTATGGCAGCTATTCTAAAATCTACTGACTGTGAAGATTAATGATGCTGACCTCTGTGTTTTATTTGTAACCCTGTTATCTTTTGTTTTATTATTTTATATAAATGGATGAACAACCAAAGAGTGCACCACTATTGCCACTCACTTGCCACGTCACTTGTTTTGTTGTTGTTTTCTCTGTACGCTGTATGCAATGATGTAATAACTAAAATATATGATGTTTTCTAAGAAGTAAAAGTGGTGAAATTGCTGACAAAATAAATGAGAAATGTGAGTGTTTTTGGGGCACAAGTAAAGATATACTTGGATTTCTGCTGAAGTGTTGAAGTGAATATTCTCAGAACGCTGAAAGAGCCAGTGTTGTTTAATGTGACAGCCTGATAATGCTGTTAGGTGAGGTTGAATTTAACAGACAGGGAAATAAACAATTTACCTGCTTACAGGTTCAGTTTTGAAAAAGAAGAAATCAGTATCTGAGGTCAAAAATATTGAATCTTTAGTGCATGAGGTAAACTCACAGTCTTCTTTAATACTCAAATCTCTGCCTCAACCTCTGGCTTCTTCTCTGTGCAGCAGGCTCACTTTACGGCCCATTGGGATTTCTTGTTTGCCAGGAAAGTGAAAGGAACCCTGGGAAATGATTCGGGTATGTAACTAGCCCGGCCCTGCTTCATTCCCATCAGATTTACCTGTGCAGGGGAGTTGACTGGGAGCATCACTGTTGCTAGGTAATGATTAGTGACATCAGCGTACCTGTACCCACCTGACTCACTGCTGCTCCTTTTAGATGCTCTACAACATGTATGATTAGTTGTGATCAAGCCATCGGTTTGGACTTTGTGGATGTATTTTGGTTACATCCCACTGCCAACCAAATCATAGACATAACTCAACTCATCTCTAAGTAACTGACAGATCCAAACGAGCTTTGGGAAATATTGACTGACTTTGGTTTTTTTTTACCTTTGGACTTACAAACAGAGAGGGAGCCGTTGTCTGTCTGTCAGAGCAACATGTCCGGTTATGTGCTTACCTGAGATCCTTAATAAAAGCTGTTAAACTGGACATTCAGACACTGATGAGCCCCCATGGACAGTGAGATGATTTCTCAAGGAACAAAGGACGTGGAGTGATGCAATGGCACTCGGATACGGCTCGAAGAAGTCAATTTCATGTGACCAGGGGGTCACACCTGCTTCTCTAAACAATGGGGTCAGTAATGCTAATACTAAAACAGCCACATATATAGTCTGATGTTAATCACTCAGTATGTTCAGATTAATGTGTGTCAAACCTGTGGAGTTGTTAAGAGGAAAACAAACAGAATTCTATATATGAAGGCCAAATGGAGGCTGTTGTTTTGGTTCTGAATGTTGTTTGCTCTGGTTATGACTGACATCTCTGCTAGATGAAGTTGCATTCACATGGCTTTGGGTTCATGACAGCCTTACAGACTGAAAACCAATTAATACAGATGCAGGAATTAATTCTATGAATTCTATCTAAAAGGTTTTAGCTGAAGGCTTATGGGTGCAGCTGAAAAGTGCCTGGTTTTCAGTTGCCTGCACATAAAACCCCCGCTGTCATGTGTTCCTCAGCAGATGAGCCTCACTTGGTTTAGTCTATTTTAAAATGTACCATACACTATGTAAGAATAGCCTTAAAAGGGGAACCGATTACACATCAGTCTGTTTATAGGTCTTGGGGAGTACTCCTGCATATGTGAAAAAAGTTGTAGCCTACAGTATAAAGCCTTGTGTGGCTCCAGAGGAAGCTGGAGGACCAAAATCTCATAAATTGCCTCAAGTGATGTCACTTGACTTGCTTTGAAAATGAAAACAAATCTGGGCGGGCGAAGTGAGCAGTCCAGGCCTCTATAAAGACCTCTGTAGATTGAGTTGCATTGTAGGTAATGTCAGTGCCAGATTTTGACAGGGAAGAAGAATGTGTGGAATAAAAAAGACAATATTTCTGGTTCTGCAACATCGATTTTGACCCTTTTTTAATTGTCCATTGTGAGTCTGACAATGTTATAGGAGTGTAATGCTAAATCAGTGGAGTACTCCTTAAAGTGAACAAACAAAAACTTTTAAATACATGCATCTAAATCATTTTTTATCACATTATCTTTATTCATGATGGAGCTGGGTAACAGTAAAAAAAAAACTACTGTATGTTTCCACAAACCTACTAACAAACAGGATTAAAGTGAATTTGCAAATATCCAATACATGTTACTGTGCAATGATTAATATCTATAGGTATTATCATGCTTCAATTATGCTGGGAAATCATAATTGGATCATGTTGGAACACTAAAAGTAGAGACAGTGGATACATTAGACCTTTAAACTAAGCATGTATTTAAACTCACCTTTTCCCACATCACAGTGAAAATACATCATCATCATTCAAAGAACTCTGTTGAAGTTTGACAGAAAAGCAAAAATAAAATGCTTTCTTAAAAAATCAAAACTAAAATCTCTTTGATACATGCTGTGGTTTTTGCTAATATGAAACTTTAATCATTCCTGGTTCATCACAGCAACAACAACTCATGGGTATTTTTTAAAAGCCATTTGTAAATAATATAGGACATAAAAAGGAAAGAAACTAGAAATATAACTAATAAGAATGTAAGTAAATCATTAGTTGCTTAGTTGTGGGTGATGATGAGAGATGTAAAAACAATAAGTTTGAATTCCTGAAATGTAAAAGAAATGTTGGCTGTCTGGATCATGTTGTTGTCTGAGGATGGATTTCACCAGGGAGTAACACCCCCGTGGCTAAACATAATCCATCCATCTCAGGGCCCCACATGCCCTGATGTGCCCTCACTCTGACACTGCATGAAAATACATTTCAGACTGGATTTTACAAAGCAGATTTTATATTTTTAACCCAAAAGAAAGTCAGAGTTTTGTCTGTTCTCCGAAGGTAGCAGCTGGTGAACAAGCTGTGGCTCCACTCACCAGTAAGACTCGGTTCTGCAAGTGTCTCCTCGGTTTCCTCCTCGTCATCCTCATAGCCGCAGCAGCCACACTAGCATGGTACTTCCTGGGTAAGGAGTTTTCCCTTTATTTATTAATTTATTTTCAGTCATGCTAGCAGCATGACTCTATGGCATGGCAATGTCGGTCTGTAGGTCGGTCTGTCCCCCACTTTGGTCCGGACTGAAATATCTTAACAATTAATTGGCATTAAATTTTGTACAGATATTCATGTTCTCCAGACAATGAATCCCACTGACTTTGGTGTTCCCCTGACTTTTCTTCTAGCGCCACCATGAGGTTGACATTTTTAGCTTTTAATGAAATATCTTGACAACTATTGGATGGATTTCCATGAAACATGAAATACTGTATTCATAGCCCCCAGAGGATGAATCCTAATGACTTTGATGATTACCTGACTTTTCTCGTGACCAGCAGGTCAAAGTTTTCATGTATCCCATGAAATATCAGATTAGCACAAGATCATGACTTCTCCTGTAGCGCCACCACGAGGTTGACATTCATGGTTTTAAGTAGCATGTCTCAACAACTACTGGATGGATTGCCATGAAATTTGGTTCATGGTAGCCTACATTAATGTCCCCCTTTGGATGAAATGTAATAACCCCTTAATCTACTGCCATCATCTGGTCACAGTTTTATTTAGTCCAGTACTTTGGTTTATGACTAAATAGCTTAAAAAACTAATGACATTCCCATCAGCTTGAGCTGTATTTTGTGGTTACTACTGCTAATTAGCAAGTGTTAGCATGCTAACACACTAAACTGGGATGGTGACCATATCAAACATTATACCTGCTAAACATCAGCACGTTAGCATTGTCATTAGCATTTAGCTCAAAGTGCTGCTGTGCCTAAATACAGCCTCACAGAGCAGCTAGCCTGGCTGTAGACTCTTAAGTCGTGTTTATGTATGCTGTGTTGATCTTCATACAGTACCTTCCTCTGTAACAGAATACAGGGTTTGGATGTTGGAGCCTCGTGTCCAGCAGCAGTACACGGCTTATCTGTCCATCCTCAACAGGAACTTCTCTGCTGATCTGTCCTCCCACAACACCGCTGTATTCAAGAAAGAGGCCAAGGGAGTACAGAACATGGTGAGCAGGGACCATGAATTCCTCCGATACTGATGTAGACTAGAATAACTTGGTTCACACCCTAAGGGACCCAGACTGCTGCTGGATTTCTGTATGTCCATGTTATTTTCACAATGCAATTAAATTACCTCACAAAAAAGAAAACCCGCAGTACTCTGGTTGGAAGCCATTCAGTGAGACTAGATTAATTCAGATTAATTCAGATCAATTCCCATGGAGAAATGTTATTATTACAGCAGCTAACACAAGTAGTAGAACAAAAATCTTTAAAAAGCATGTCTAAAGAAGCCCTGGACAAGGACTAGAGTAACTAAAACTATTTAATAGGTCACCACATCAGATAAGACTAGAAAAGAATAGACAAAACCATCCTCAATTAGCATTCTGGAGAGAATCTGAGGAAGTAACTGACATGCTGGATTATGTCCAACAATTCTTAAATGTTGAATACCCACGTGTGATATTTTCTTTCAGGTAGAGAAGATAATGAAGGGCTCGTGTCTTTCTCGATACTTCAACTATACCACTGTGTTCGCCTTTGGGTACGTGGATCAAACATTTCCATATACTGTACAGTAACAATGACTGCGGAGAATAGTAGAAAGAAACTTCTGTTTAAACAGACAGCTCACTCTGTTACCACATGTTGATGATGGTTAATATTCAGTTAATTCCTTCAATTGATCAGGACCTATAATCATTGATTTGCTGAATGATAAGGGGTATGGCTCAGCGGTAGAGCATGTGACTGCAATTCAAGATCCATTTTAAATCTGGTCCCCCTATGTTTGTGTAGCAGTTATAGCAGTTATTGTGTAGCACCAGCTCGGATCCCAAATTTCAAGCATGGTGCTTCAAACAGACCATAGGCATACTGTATACGTGGAGCATTTATACCTTCAGTGAAGTTTAATTGGCTGGGTGAAAACAAAGCCATTTAATCACACTCAACAAGTCACCTGAAAATGTGAGTGTTGGTCCTCCTTCATGCACGCAGTAATGTAGTTTGCTATGTCAGGGTTTGAAGTGCGGGCAGCAGGGGAAGGACTGAAACGCATATGGAACAGACAAACTGGTGCAGTTCAATGATTTATTTACAAAACCTACAGGCAGGTACTGGTAGGTAGGCAGGCATGCAGGTAGGTAGACAGGTAACCAGTAGTCAGGCATCAAGCAGGCAGGTTGTGGTCCCGGTTTCGGGTGACTCGAAGCTCGTAAGCAAAAACACAAGGCAGGCAGCAACACAGCAACAAGAAAACAAGGATGATGTGACAAAAGACCAAAGGATCTGGGCTGGTATGTATGGTGAGTAGCTGATGGGGGAAGTGAGAACATGTGAGCAGGTGAACAAGCAGAAGGTCAGGTGAGGATGAGGGAAGTGAGAACAGGTGAGCAGGTGAATGAGGAAGTCTGGTGGAAAAGTCTGAGGACATCTAGGAGGATTGTAGGTCTTGGGAGTAGGAAGAAAGTACATGGCCTTGGGGAAGTGAGCAGGGGCTGCTCTCTACAGCCATATCTCTTTTACTACAAATGTTTTACAAATACAGTCTTACTGTATTTTATGGTCTACTGAAGATCACAAAGTTTCCAACAATGCCAAATATGTAAGGCTTAATCCCAGGAAAGTGTGCTTTAAAGAGCAACCTAACATCAGCTGAAAATATTGTTTTGCTGGCCTCTAGTGGTTTGATTTCTCACCTTGCTGCAGTGATGTAGAAGTGTACTCCGTGGTATGTCTGTACACTGTGACATCACTGTTGGGTGTGGTTACAGGTGCAACAGAGAGCACTTCTGACCACACCTAGCAGAGATTGCAGGTGCAAAACACTTCAAACTTACAACCAGTGAGGGTACTGCTTTGAAACACTGATTTTCAGCCATATATAAATGATCATTTGCATCATGTATTATTTGTCTCTTGTCATTTCGATACATATTTAACTGCTGTGTGAATTTTGGTCTCTGCTTTGTTTCTACAGGGAGGGGAGTCTTGTGGCTCACTTCTGGATAGTGATGTCTGTGCCGGGCAGCCATGTTGGGAGGGTCACACTGGAGAAGGTCACAGAGAGCCTGGAGAAGGGCCTGAGGTGGTACAGAGGGTCAGAGGAGGAGGAGACAGCCAGCTTCGATAGATACCTCCTCCTCCTCTCCTCGCTGTCTGTCAGTGGTGAGAGCAAGAGGCAGAGGGAGTGTGTAAGACAGAAATTAAATGCGTGTGAGGAAATTGAAAAAGTGAGAAACAGGGATATTAAAAATGTTTGAATTTCTTTACTTTAATTTCTCTTCTTTTTGTTCTTCTTCCAACAGAAACTGACCCCAAAGTTATAGAGCTTTTGAAAGCCTCATTTGGTATCACACTTTATTTTAATTTGCTTGTTCATGATTTCTTATTTTGTATTAATTTATTAATTTTGATTAAACTGTAATTAGCATGCAGCACAAAATATATATTTCCTGGAACAAAAATGTGATGCATGGATGCAACTGCAGAAATTAAAGTGCTTTTTCCATGTTACGTTATACATTTATGGTTGTTCCAGTATGAGATGAGAGATGAGAAACTCTAACTCCCACACTGATAAAATGACTCTAAAAATAAAACTAAAAGTCACAACAGATAGTATCATGAGACATTTAAAACATTGTTCTTAACATCATATAGATTATATAGTATCATCTCGAATTTCATTCCAAAAAGGTAATTGATCACTTGAGCATCATGTTGAGAGTTATATTTCTGTGTATAGATTCATCTATGGTTTAAAAAAAAAAGATTTTAGGAAGCATAAATGATTATTAATGATTGTTTGGGATGAACATAACCCTGTTTGGATGGTTACTATAAGAAAACATACTTGGACAAGCAACACAGAAGTTATTTGTTTTTTCAAACAGCATGTTTAACTTATACAAGCGAAAAGGTTTTGAGGATGAGGACTAACTGATGTTTCGGCAGCAGACTCTCGGGTAACATTGGCTGGGGTTGCTGATGTTTAAGCTTGCCCAAATACAAAGCAGGACAGAGCTGCTATTGTTAGCTTAAACTATGATACGCTAATAGCATCTCGGCTCCCACAGAGTGGATATGTCGGTCCTGAGTGTGGGACTTTCTAACATGATACAAAACAATGTAGTTAGCTAGCTAATGATATGCTAACTCTTGGTCTTGGTAGTGAAGCTAAGTTGCTACTTTAGGTAGCAAGCTAGTAAGTGGTCATGCTAACGCTCACAGCTTACGTTAGAGCAAACAAACACTGTTTCTTACACTTTTACAACTGCTCTGGTTTTGGAAATGCGATTTAAAAGACATCATCCTCCAAACTCTTTGTATATTGAATATTTTTCTTACTATAGCCCTACACTAGGCTACACTGCTTCAATAGAGAAATCCAAAGACTTTTTACAGACTTGCCGTGAGTAGTTACTGATGCAAAGTTATGATTGGACAATTGCTGTTCAAAGCAGGGGTTTAGCAAAATATTTTTTTTAAGTGTCTCATTCGACACAGTAGCTCCAAACATAAAATCAAGGCAAAACATGCCACTAACATGATGCTGTCATTCATGTCCTACCAGCTTTGACAGATAAATCAATAAACTAACATGAATCAGCAAGTTACTTCAACACAAATCCCAAATAAGACCAGCTCAACTCTAACTCTCACTTTTTGGCGTCTTTTTCCCAAGACTGCTACCGCTACCAGAAGGTGGTGTCCCGCAGCCCTGTGGCTCTCCGTGGCCCCGACACGCAGCGCTCCTCCTGCCTGTGGCACCTCCAGGCCGCTCCCGGCTCCCAGCTGGAGCTCCACATGGAGTGGCTGCTGCCGGAGTGTCGGGACAGGCTGGTGGTGTACAACTCCCTCACCCCCACCGATAATCACCTCATCACCTCGTGAGTTTCATCCACAGAGTTAGACAGATGTATTTGCTGTGACATATCAGGCCTCTGCTGAACATCAGGTACTGGTTGGTCCACCTCTAAAGAAATGCCCCTTTTTTCACCACTGTCAGTCATTGCATCATTTGTAAAGGATTGAAAATGTACTCTTTTCATTCATTAAACTCACTGTCTCTCTCTGTCCATCTTTCCCTCTGTCCTCCCAGTGTGTATGGCTGCAGCAGACATGAGCATGTGGTGCGTGTCCTGTCTTCAGGCGAGTGGATGACGGTGCTTTGGAAACAGGGTCTGTACAACTATAAGGACCCCTTCTCTCTGTCTGCACAGGCCTGGGACCGCCAGGGTAAGACCACCTGAAAGCCCAGGCCTTCTTTTACTTGTTCAGAAATGTTTCATACAACGTTACATACACAGACTGAGAGGAGATAGAAGATAAGTTAAATTCAGCCTCAGTAAGCAGAGCCAAATAACCACAGCTTTTTTTTTTTAATTGAAAGACTAAGATCACTAAACAAGACTAAGAGTCTACAGCCATGCTAGCTACTCTTTGACCCTGTACTTAGGAACAGTGGTGCTTTAAGCTAAATGCTAACACTACCACAACCACATGCTCACAATGACAATGCTAACATGCTGATGTTTAGCAGGTATAATGTTTACCATGTTCACCATCTTGGTTAAGCATTTTGATTTTTAGCTTAAAACTAAAAGTGCAGCTGAGGCTGATGGGAGTGTCATTTGTTTGGCAGGTTTTTGGTAATAAACGTAAATATTGGACAAACTGAATTTTTTACCTGATGATGGGGTTAGAGGAAAGATAATGGATCACCAAAGTTATTGCAAAGTGGCGGATAAACTGACGCGCTGACCAACAGACCGAAGGACCGACATTGCCATTATGTTGCTAGCATCACCATGAACTCTACTGACATTAAGGTTTTTTTTCTACAGTATTTTGACATGCAGCAGAGCTGTAAAACTTTCCACTTAGCCAAACATCTGCGTTTACTCAGCAGCTACCCCACTTATGTTTAACTAGACTTAATGACATTATTCTGCCAAAAAAAAAAAAAACCCAACATAGCCTATTTAATTTTGGACTTGATCAGGCCAGGTTCTATCAAAACCTGCAGGTTCTGTTTTTTTTTTTTTTTTTTTTTTTTTTTAGCAGGTGGAAATCTGTCAAGCCCTGGATGCCACAGTATCCAGGGCTTCTATCCTGTATTTTGTAATTGAAATTAATTGATGCCACAAAGTAGAATGGATTTGTATTGTGGATTAAAATACTTCTACTACCTTCTCTCTCTGTCTTTCCCTTTCTCAGACTGTAACTCCACTATAGAGCTGAAGGCAGTATCAGAGGTCCAGGGTGCACTGAGGACACCTTTCTTCCCCAGCTATTACCCCCCTGACACCAACTGTACCTGGAGCTTTATTGTAAGACACTCCTTCATCCATGTCTCTTCCACTTCTTGATTGGTTGAATGATTGGTTAATTTATTAAGTTCTGGTAAACTTACAGCCCCTCATATTAATGATAAATGTATGTTTTCATGTATGTATGTGCACTTTATTGTATTTTTGTGGTTATTGTCCTGTGTGATTTCAGATGCCCAGTGCAGGGATGGGCTTGTCTCTAGAATTTGAGGGCTACGAGCTGAGCAGAGCCAGCTACAACCAGGCCTGTACCCAGGGACAGTGGATCATCCAGAACCGCAGGTGAGCTCTGCCACAATGAGTTTAGCTGGTCTGTAAGAGCTGAGGGTGACTTGGCCTCGATGGTCAGATTAACCTGCACTGTGAATGGATCTACTGTAAGTCTACAGAGCCCAACAAGACTTCATGAGCAGCAGTCCAAGCCTCACTGAGACTGAAATCTGATAACAGCCAATGAGAGTGTACCTCAAGGGGCAGAAAATAAAAGCAAAGCACACTAGAAGTCGATTTTAGTCACAACTTCCACTGACGAATACAGTTTACATCAGCAGAGACTCAACTGCAGCTGGTCTTATCTCCAGTTATTACACAACTTAATCTACTTTTCAGCAAATGGTAAACATGTCTGGATCAACCGATATAAATGTGTATTTACAAATTCTTAAATAAAAGGTAAAACACCTGTTGTCACTTTGTACTCAGCTCAGAAAAAGTTGTGTATCTTGTCAGCTATTTAAAGTAATGTCTATTTATAACTGCCACCTGTGTGTGGTTTGGTGTCTCACAGGAAACGTGAAAAGGTTGTGACGTGCAGACAATTCAGTTAGTTTCATAATAAATAAAAAACACAAATGGACCAAATTACACAGTAAAAATGTTAAGTTCATGTCATCACATGATTCTATTCTGTACTGAACAACAGGGGGCAGTAGCGTCCCATATGAGCCTCCTATTAGATGTCCATACAAACTTTTCATGTGAGGCCATTTTTTATTTCAGTTTACAGGCATTTTACATTTCTATTTATTTTCAATCTTACAAATCTAACCAGTATTTAGTCAGGATAGGTTTGGACAAACTGGAGTGCCCTTAAGCAAGGCACTTGACTCTCAGAGTTATTTAAACAACCCTTCTCAAACCTGTGGGCTTCCACGAAAGCCTATTGTTGTCTCTGCAGGAAAACACAAGTGGAGTCTCCATTGAATTTCATTGTCTCTGTCCTTTTTCTCAGACTGTGTGGCACCAGGGGCCTGCAGCCGTACAACGAACGCCTCTTCCTCCTGACCACGACGGCCACTGTTATCATGACGTCCGAAGTGTCACTCACAGGGCCGGGCCTTCAGCTGCTCTACAGAGCCTTCAACCTATCAGATCGTAAGTTGTGAATGCACGAGAGATAGCCAAGAAATTTGGATAAATTAACTGCTAAGTAATATAATTTCTATTGTGTTTCACTTATGTTTATGGACAGATTTTTGAGTGGTGTGTGTTTTACAGCTTGCCCAGGCCAGTTTCTGTGCACTATTAATGGCCTGTGTGTTCCTGCCTGTGATGGAATCAAGGACTGTCCCAACGGACTTGACGAGAGGAACTGTGGTATTTATTCATGTTTAAGATTCATTTCACACATAATTTGTTGTACATTATTGTCTGCTGAAACAGTAAATTGACACATGGTGTGGGAAGAACTTGAAAAGTGAATGGGCCAACCAAACAAAGCCAGTGAAGCCCAAAGCCTTTAGATGTTGCTGAATTTACTCTCAAATATGTTGAGCTTGTCACAGATTTTTTTCAAAATGAATGAATTGCAGCCACTGGGATCGTCAGGGGTGAACCAAACATCCACCGCCATGCCATCTCGCCACACATGTCACCTTGTTGCTAGTTTTATATGATAAAAACTGCTAATAGCAGGATTTTTCAAACATCTGTAACATGAGCTTCATCTGCATGCTGCTCACGAGCGCCGGCTGGTTTAAAAGTCTGCAGGTGATGCTGATCTGATCTGATCTGATGGGCCTGTTCTTTTTAAATCTTCTGAATCAATTTGGATGGCAGACAGTATCTCACAATGTGAAAACCTGTGAGATTTGGCTACAATGCTATTATTAATTGGGCCTTTTAGGTGTGACTACTGGTGGGTCATGGATTAGCCATTAATTAGATACTATTTAATAGAGAGTAAAAGTGTTTATCATGTGGTATGAACACATCAGAAAGTAAAAGCTTTGTTTTCATGCTTTGGTAAGTAGGTGTGTGATGGTGGAGAATTTCTGTAGCATAAAATCATAGACTGTATATAATAATAAACCACTTATTTTCAATGTATTGTTTCTTCAAACATACTCCTTTCCCATTTCCCCTACCGAACATAATCAAATGTGTCAATATGCACTGTATGTATGCGCTGTAAACATTCAAGTCTCAAAATATGAAACTGTAAATGAAAAGCACAGCAGGCTACCTCCGTTTGCTGCTCCATAATGCAGAATTTCTAACTGTTACAATGTCTTCTGTTAACCTGTCACCTTAGTTCATATGACTCAGTGACACATGCAAGCTGGTACATTTCCTTGTGTGTGTGCTTCAGTGTGTGTGGCGCAGTTCCAGTGTCCAGAGGACAGCCGGTGTGTGGACTACTACAAGGTGTGTGACCAACACCCAGACTGCCCTGAAGCAACGGACGAGATGAACTGTACTGATGGTAACACACTCAGACCACATGTACAAATATACACCATCACAAGCACATCACACACACAGAAAACTTCACACAGCCTTTT